>APFE031573953.1:66691-87572 GCA_000404065.3 Pinus taeda | reverse complement strand
TTTTGACCTGGGTCCTTTAGGCAAAATTAGCCGTTGGAATCTCTGCTCAGACTATTTAACATGCTAGGCTGGATCTGTTTCTTCAACTTGTCCTGACGATGAACCACACTGGTTGGTTCGAAACACGTCGACAAATGTCTGTCTACATGTGATTTACGCCGAAGCTACTCTTTCAAACTATGATATTCTGAGTTATTTTAAAGGGAGAAGTATAAATAACAGAGATAATAGGAGCATAACAATGAGAAGGTATTAAAGGAACAGTAACTGAGGGAGAAGAAGATGTAGTAGCACTCCGCTAAAATGTGGATGATTTTTCTGTAGCCTTGTGCAAATGATGAACCAAGTCCTCAAGTTTATGAAAATGTTGTAAAATGTCTTTATCAAAGTTTGGAATACCATGTTTTTGTGCATAGATAGGTGGTATTAATTTAGATTCATCAATGACTATCTTAGAAACAAACGTTTCACATTTGGATCTAAAAAGGCTATGCTCAAATCGAAAATAAAATTCAGTATCCTTAGTTGTTATAATGATTTCAGGAAGCGTGTGAGATCTCGGTAAAGGACTGTTACTCGCTTGATTTTCTTCAAATTTCTTCTTTCTAACCAACTTCTCAGGATCACTCACAACTTCAGGGGGATTAGGATCTGGATGTGATCTTGTATGGATCTTTCTAGAAGCCAAATTTCCAAGAAAATTTATTACAACTAGGCTTAAACATAATATTTAGGTGAAAATTTCAGCCTAATGATTCCTAACTAATTGCCACCCATGGGAGCTATGTTTGAGATTTTCAAATCAAGACTTTACCATGGAAGATTTAGCTTTCGAGTCCCCAGTATGGTTGCCAAAATGTTAGCACTCTGTGATTTCCCTAGGCCGAGAAAGAAATCCCAGAGGTAACCACAAACCACTTTAGACCAAAATCTAGCCCTTCAAGCCTAGAGAGGGCTCTCTCACTTAGGTTACTAAACAAATAGGATTTCAGGCTAGCTTATAAGCTCAACAAAGTTTGATTTTTACAGTTTTTTTGATGAGAAAAGGGTAGATCCATTGGGCATGGAGTCATGTCAAATCATATTTTGTCTAGTGAGATGATGGAAAAGAAAGGTTTTCTCCATAGGGGCAAGGTAGGCAACTTTGGTGGTGGATTTAGATCAAAACTTAGTAGGAGGTGAATGTAGAAAGGGTGAAAAACAAACACATTAGAGAATCAAATCATGGATGAATTCTAAAGTGTTGCTTTAGCTGAAAACATTGATAACTTCGAAAAATAAAACAAACCATTCATTAAAGAAGAATTCTGAATTAATCATTTCGTTTTCCAAGCAAGAAGATGCACATTAAAGAGATGTAAACACATAGATTAACTTACCAGACCAAAGGAGCACAAAACCACCAAAATTTTGACTCAAGAATCCCTGGAAATTTCACCTCTGTATTTCATTCATTCACTGGAAAAAGGTCTTCAAAAATACAGTGCACAAAGTCTTATCCTCTAATCTCAAGCAACATAACCATTTACAATGTTTTTGATATCTTTACATCATTAAAGATTTTATATCCTACCCTAGGTGGTAGAATTCATTGACCAAAACCAACTTTAACTAGATACATCCAACAACTAGTGCATATACTGAAAAAAGGATTCGTTTCACCTACTACCAATCACAGCCTAATAGATCGTTGACTTGGAATATATGAAATTAAGCCTTAATTACATCTCCTAATAAAACATACCACCTATCCAGACTCGCAATGCATTAGGTAGACTCACAGCGCATTGAAGTGGCTTCCATGCTCTATATGATTGCGACCCCTATCTATCAAAAATAAGAAAATGGGTATGCTTCAAATACCCCTTTGATGGTGCTAGACCTGCTAAAACATATTCAAAACACCTGCAGACATTCCTTTGACCTGTACCCAACTTTCGTAGCACACTGCCTATTTTCGCAACACCTCCAAAACCTGAAACACATGATGACTTTTCCTTAATGTGAAATGTTGGAAACATCAAAATGTGTGCTAGAACCATTCATATAACTCCCTCATGAAAGAAAAACTTCCAAATTCACTATCCCACACTTATCAAAATTTATAAATGAAATGTGCAGAAAGCCCCTTTCTGCGTATTTTTAATCTTCATTAAAATTTTAGCTTTTTTGACCTACCAAGCCAAAAAAACAAGGTTTCAGAGCTGGGTTGAGGTTTTCTATTGGATATTCACCTTTGTACTAGCCTCTGCAAGTAAGCCCAACTTACCTCTCTTCTTGTTCATCCCAGCTTCTTTGATTTTAGTAAGCTTCTTCTTCACTAACCTAAGTCTTGTTTTTAGGACCAAGTTTTGTACATATAAAATTTTCACTTTCCTATGTAGAGGCAAGTTCCACTTTAGTTTATACTTAGGTTTGCCAAGAACTAGTATAACAACCTCTACCTATCTAAACAAGGCCAACTCTTCCCTATGATATTTCTCTACAAGTTGATCTACTTGATATTGTATCCCTTCAAGCTATTTCAGTAGCTTCTTGAATTCCTTTTGTTCATAAAAATTTGTAGGCTGAACAATCTCCTTTTCTTGCATATGCACCTTAGCAGTAGACCTAGTCCTAGGTATCCTAGAATGCTCAATGGGCTCCTATAGCTCCTCGACATCAATGACCATTTACCTTTGCCTTTGGAAACATTTTCCAATGTCTCCTTTGATGGCTCTTTTCTTCTACATTGGATAGTTTCTTGAGACACTTTATGCGTGAGCTCCCTATTCTCCTGCTACAAGTATGTTATTGTCACATGGGCCTTGTCCAACTCATCTTGTAACTCCCCAATTTTCTGGTGCTTTTCATCAATTTCCATTTCTCTTTGTGTGCTTTTTGATTCCATAACTTGAATTGGTTATTATGGAGCAACCACAGGTAATATCTTGGTTGTAGCTCTAGTTCTTGGCACCCTTACCACCTTTTCTACCTGCGGGGAAAATTGTGCCTTCTTAACACTTTTCTTACTAACCAATTTTATTTTAGTCAAAGGTTTCTTGATTGACCTTGCTGTTGCAGGTGAAGCTTCTTTAATCGCAAATGAAGGAGTGTCTTTCTTAGTCTTTTGACTGTTTGAAGATTGGGTTTCCCATCCTAAAGAAACCAATAACTCCTGCCATGGCTGCTCTTTCTTCTCAAGTTCTTTAATTACCAGCAATTTAGTTGATGAAATGGGAACAAATTGGCCTCAACATGACTTCCTTTAGTTTGAACCTGGTAAACCATTTTACATAAACTCCTAAACAAATAATAAGGAATATTCAAATATTTATTTCCAGTAAAATGCATTAATAGCCTAATGTGATAGTGATACACCATACTGAATCTCCCCTCACATGTGAAGTACTTTTGGATGACCTCCAATATTTTGCTATGATGATCTTGTAAATATCTCCTTGGAACAAATGAACCGTACCCTTTCCTATGTTTTGGCTTGAGGAAGTCCTTGAAGGAAACCAAATCAAAATCCATTCCTTTAAGACATTCCTCTCCACTCAAATATATCTTAGTTGCCTCAACTATTGATTGAGTTGAGATTGGAAAAGTCATACTTCCCAATTTTGCTTGTACACTATCAAAACCCCTAGAAAATTCCTTTCTCAATTGCAAATGATATCCTTGAATTCTCTCACAGAATCTCATGCACCCTACTTGTTCAAATCCATCCTAATGGTTAGATCTACGTTAATGAGCATGATGTATTGTGGTTCAAAATGCACAATGGCTCCCCCTTTGTGTTTTTTGTCTTCTAGTGTTGACATGGTTTCACTTTTGCAACAATGGATATTTGAATTTATGAACAACAGGTTTGGTAAATAATGGAGATGTTATGGTTTTCAAATCTTATGACAATATCTTAAAATACAACCCAGCAATTTCACCAAGAATCACATCTACAGAATTTCTCAGGAAAACCCTAGGGGACTTAGAATTTTGTAACTGTTGGAAAAATATTGAACTAGGAACAACCGCAACGCACAAGCCCGAAATGAAACACTAAAGAAAATCTGACCTCTAAACACCTTTGAGCATAAATTTTAAGAGAAAAAACTTTGTTAGTCTTTGAACCAAGGAAATTGTTTGCATGCAGAGGCTCTCATAGTGAAAAGGAAAATTAGCAAAGAGAAAAGAGGGAAAGTTTCACTTTGTGGATTCGCAGTGGTTTGGGATGAAAATGCAGCGCCGAGCAAGGAAAAATGCAACCAATGCAGAAAGGAAGCGACGACAATTTTGTTCTTTTTTAAAGCTCTAAATAGTTTTCATTAACTTCAAAATGCAATCTCATAGTTCTATCATCATTGAAGGAAAAATCGAAAACCAAATTTTCACTTGAGAGGGGATTTTGACCATTGATATGCAATAAATTAAGCATTGTGTGGACTTAGTGCCCCTGCCTCCCTTTTACAGCGAAAGAACTGGACCTCTTGAGATTTATGGTGTTGATAATGAAGAGTTGAGCGCAAAGGGATAATAAGGTAGGTTCAAATGATCACCTTGAATGGTAGGTTAAAATGATCACCTTGAATGGCCTAGAGTGAGAGTGAACGTGCTAATTATAATTTGGAGAGAAACATCATGAATGCACAATGATTTTTTTTCTGAAAATGCATCACATTGGGAATTTATTCTTTGCTAAGCTCATATAATGTCCTTTTCAAATGACATCCAAACTGATGTAAGAAATACTCCAAATCCTAGTCTCGATCATTACATGATTTCTTTGACGAAGCCATTATTTCCGAACTTAGGTGGCCTACTAACTACGAATTAACATGGGACTAAGCAACTCACACTAACTAAGGACTTGTTATATGATTTTTGTACTCCTTTTGTGAGTGACCAAACTTTTCATGATTTGCCTTTGTAAGGAAAGTGATAACTTTAGACATTGGCATTTTAATCAAAATGGAAAGCCTTACATGATACCCAATATAGACCTAGACCTTTTAAACAATAATAATCAGTTTATTCATGACTAATATTTAAAATTTTGACCTTAGATACATAGAAAGACTAACAACACTAAGATTCCTAGATATAGGACACTAACACAGCCATTGTTTCTAATTGATATTGCCATGCCTCATGCAACTACACAAACATAATTCAAACATGTACAGTCTGAGGCTAATAAAGTAACCAATTTTATTGAATGCACTCAGCACATATGCTAGTAGGTTCACGACATCTTAGAGAAGTCAAATGCTAAGTATAAGAAGCAACATGATCAACATCAGGTACCACACAATTTTTAGGTGGCCGACAAATTTTGGTTTCATATACAGAAATAATGCCTTATCACAACCCACTGGAAGCTCAAACCACTCCAATATGGGTATGTTGTGTTGTTCAACAACTCCCCCCCATTTATTGATTTAATAGTTAATATTATATTAATAAATGGGGACCCTTTATAAAAAATCCTCCAAAAACTTAGCACTTAAAGGCTTTCTTTTTGAAGTATTAGAAATGAATTTCTAAATAATATAAGGTATCAAGTCAAATCCCTTTAAGACTAGCAATTCTCGCTTTATTTCATTTCTTTGGATCATGTGTGTTAAAGGTTAATTGGCAAACTAGGATTTGTGAATTGCGATAGGAAGCGATCACCATAATAAACTTAGGATATCATTGAACTTTCCATTCAAAGCTAAGACTTAAGGCATTTCTTGTAAAATATAGCGCCTTTCACAATCGCATATTCACGAAAATCACAACTGATAATGCATGTTGGAATATGTGAATTGTGATATTTTGGCATAGCTAGCCAACACTCATTGCATCACAACGCTTTACTTAAAGGTCAATCTTGTGAACTATGAAAAGTTTGTGAAATGCGATGCGACCTGGACCCGATGAAAGTATGCGATAAATGTTATAAACTATAGATAAGTCTGGCACTTCGTAGAATATCACTTTACGCTTTAAATATTTGTTTAAGCAAAATGTGCTTTTAACGATAAAAGGCATCCTGCTCACCTCACATCTTGCAGAATTCAACAACTCTAAAAAATGAAAAATCAAAAACACGATATTGTGATTTGTGATATTGCGATAGTCTTATTGCAATCGCATAATCAGAATTTCGCACTTTAAACTTGTTACCTTAATTTTTTTCCTTTCTATTTGTGATGTGATATCTTAAATGAGTAATAAAGGCCATGATAAAAGATCTTAGTGCATATTTAATAAGTTTTTAATGGCATTTATGTTAAGAACGGATCGACGTGATTTGATATCTTTCATCTGCATTTTGAATAAAAGCTCCTTTCTTGTCACCTTTTGGGGTTAACTGTATCATTTAATTCTCACTATCATTTTCCCCTTGTGTTTATCCAATAATTTCTATTGCTCCATTTCACGATCCCTCCGAAGAAAATTATGTTGGAAAGAATGGCTAAGAAACGAAAAGATATTGCATCTAAGAAATTAGACATGATATCACTTTTCTTTTATAACACTTGCAGCAAAGACGAAGGAACCACATCCTAGGAAGCCATGTATAACCTACTTGAAGAAGAGAATCCCAGGCCACTGGTAACAAAGGCAACAAATGATGCCCAGGAATCATTTGTCGCCTCCTATTTTGAAACATCATGTTCATTCTTGCATTGAATAGCTACGAGGCCAAAGATATAACCATACACAGATATGGTAAAATGGGTAATTGATGATGTTGATGTCTCGGGCAAGACTTTCAGGAATAAAATATAAGAGGTCACGGGTTCTTTCTCACCAGGCAATCTATGACTAATGTACCAGCTACCAGAGCCTCAAAAGCTCTATAACAAAGAGTTCCTTGAGCATTTCCCCAAAGAGAACGAGGACCCGTTGGACATTACACAAACCTGGAGGTCATGTGGAGGCAAATTTAAATGGGATAAATATGGTATGTACTCAATAGCATCCCTCTATGCTCCTCATAATATCGCAACATCAATGATGTGTAGGTTATTTGGTAAACCCGATAGCACCAAATTTTCTATGGAGTGGCTCCCATTAATTGATGTAGCAGTTAATGCAACAAATGTAAATTGGAGTCAGATTTTATTAGAAAATTTAGAAAAGGCCATCATGGAATATAGAAAAAAGAGAAGTGTTTCTTCAAGGATTTTTCCCCCTTTCTTTATGAGTGCTTTTGTTATGGATGCAATTTTTTTGTGTTCTCAGTTTCCAAACATGGGATGGAAGTGGGTTGTACAAAACTCGCTCCCCATCCATATATACCATAAAATTTTGTGGGAATCTCAATTCCATCCCAACTTTTACAAAATCTGTCAGCGTATTATGCTACCTATTCATAAAACCGTTTTTGATAGAACAACCCCTAGGTTTTCTGAAGAAGCCCAAGTAGACATCTTTCTAGTAGCCAGATTGTTCGGTGAAGAGACATTCACTTACATCAAAGTTTTTGGGAGAATTTCTTCTCCGCATTTTCTCCCATATTACGTCCCAGACAAGTTATTCGCTAGATAAATAGCTTACCAAACAATAGGGGAGGGTGGTTTGACCAAAAGCCTGAGGGAACAGAAGAAAGCCATTTGGCCGGCCTTCCCATTGCAATGTGGTGCTTTCGCACTACATGGCTATGGGCACACAGTAAAAGAAGAAGAGATTGTTATGTCTTTGAAATTGACCATAGTTCTAGGGAGACAATATGACCCAAATAAGGATGCTAAAGAATTCACCACTATGGCGAAAGTCAAACAATTTTCTCACGAAAAGGATGCCTTTGATGACCTCTTCCAAGAAGCATAAACATTTGCACAAGTCCTACATTTGGCATCATTGCAGTTGAGCTTGAAAGATATTAATGCTTTTCATGTGTATAGGAATAATAGATTGTTAAAGGTCCCATTAGACCTATTACAAATTGAGCCAATAAGAGAACCAACTCCTAGCGTAAGCTTGAAGGGAAGTTCAAAAGAAAATTCTGAAGAAGAAACCTAAGAGAAGTCGACTCACGAGTCAAAGCACTCAGAACGACAATCTCAAAATGGAGGAGGAAACACAAATAAAGATTCTGAGAAAGATATAGCTGTAAGTACTGAGGAAATGGCCAAACAGGCCTTAGCAAAGAAGCAAGAAGAGGTTGCTTCCACTTCAGTTCAATCAGGTAAGGTGCTAGTCACTGACCTTGACAAGGAATGGGAGAAATTTAATAAGAAGCTCCAAACAAGTACTGATGAAACATTTGATTTTAAAACCCCCAAACAGACCCAACACAAAGAAAATCCATAAACAACAGAGCAAGGGGCTACAGGTACTCAGGATATCAAGGTTATTCCTGCTTTTCCTACTTCCGAAATTGTCTTGAGAATTGAATAGATACCTCCATTAGATATATTCTTCAGTCCTACTCATAAGGCTATAGATAAAAGACAAAGGAAGAAAAGGAAACTAGACACCACGACTGTTACAACTCTAGAAAATGAACCAATGGATGTTATGTGGAAGGACACTCCTGCTGACCCATCCGAGAATCTCATGAAGCTTTCACAGTTCGCGGGAGATTATGCCATAGAAACCATTGATAAGGCAACAAAGGTCTGAATGTTGCTAAAGGAAAAAGAACAGAAAATTCTCTTGTGTGAACAACAATTAGAACAAGAAAAAACTAATCAGCAAGTGGAACATGTAGCTCAAGTTCAGAGGGAATTCGAGCAGATGAGGTTACAGTACCAGGCCAGCTTATCAAAAAAGGATTCACAAATTCATCAAATGCAAGCCGTGGTGGATAAATTCAAAGATAACCCGCAAATTGACAAGTTCATCAAAGAGGCAATCAAGCTCAATTCCCTATTAATTCAATAGGAAGAAATGTTATGCCAAAAAATCTCGCAGATTAATCTTTACTGTGAAACCAATGATAAATTAACAAACCGAGTAATTGATATGAGGTTTGAATATGAAGAGATCCACAAACAAGTTTCTGAATTTATCACTTGGCAAGAATCTGAGGAGGGAAGAAAAGTTGACCTACCAAAAATAGAGGAATCACACAAAGATATTTTGTTTACATATTGGGATTCACGATTGAAACAGACAGAAAGGGTGACAACGATAGCAACAGGAGTAGTAAGTAGTATAATAGAAGTCATTAATCAAAACCTCCATAGTGCTAACCTTGTCAAAGAATGCATACTAGGATTTCTACCAAATTTCAAACAACTAGAGCAACCGTGGAAACAGACAGCGCAGGAAAAGGAAGAAGAAATTAAACAGCTAACTAGACTCAATTGGGAGTCATACTGAGAGTTTCTAGTAAAACAACACATCCAATGGATGACTCTGTGGTTAACAACCTCTACACAAAAGATGGTGCCAACTTTGACAGATTCCATATTTGTTGGGCAGTTAAAATCCACAATCAGCTAGCCATCTTAGCTCAAACCAATGATCAACATTTGCAACCTCAGATATCAAGTTAGCCGATTAAGTTAGTTCAAAGTTAGAAGGAGCTAGTCATTAGTTTAATTCTATTTTTATTTTTTTTCCCACTTTGAGAAAGGTTGTTTGAAACCTCCTTAGCTATTTTTGTAATAATCTACTTCTGAGGCATGCATTTTAGTATTTAAACCCCTTTCATGCATTTAGAGAGGGGTCTAGAATTTTTATCAAAAGCAATTTTCAAGACATTACACTTCTGTATTTTTTAGAAGGTTTTGATGAAATGAATGGAACATGATCTATTTTTCTTTGAATATCAAGCATGCTCTACTGAAATTACACTTTTGTACTCTTAGAGTGTATTGAATTGGATGAAATTGGGTCAATATTGCTGAAGCACATGAGCTTGACCTATCATATATGGTACTTTTATCGTATGATTTTGTTTTATTTATGTATTAGCAATACTTCTTCTCTTGATTGTTTTATGTATGAAAGTATGAATTATAGTTCTACAATATTGCACTTATGTATGATGTTTTAGTTGTGATTCCATTTTGAATAGATAAGAAATTTCCATATGCGATATAGTTTTCTCAATTGTTTTGTCTAATTGTTTATCCAAAAAAATTATCGTTAAACGATTTCATTTCTTTTGGCATTTGAATGATCTTTATTACCAATTGCTTTAAGACATCATTGTAGATTGCATATCTTATTTTATTCCTAGGTATATTTATAGTTAGATAATGTTAGATTAAGATATATGCATGTGTTTCTTATTTAGATTAGATTACACTTAGTTGAATCATTTCCCATTACATCTTATATCATCCCATCAACATTATCAAATAAATCCTCTCTAGGAAACTGGTCCCATTATCCCCAATCGGAGCCACTATACCAAACGGAAAAGGAGTCGCTTTCAAGGTCCGGACCGAGTGGTTATCCCCCATGTTTTTGCAACGACTTTCGAGGCTTCAACATTTTGGCACTAGAAGGAGGGCTTGACTATGAATGGAAAGTAAATTTAAAGTAGGAATCCATTCTAAGAGTAAAACTCCCTCACCATCACCTCCGACTTCTCGGTCATATTCCAAATCCCCAAATCCTAGACGTGAAGTTGCAAAGAAATCCTTAGAATCCACTATTGTTGTTCCAAATAAATTAGATCAATCTTCTTCTACAGAAACTTCTGAAGTTCAATCCTTAATTCATAAATCAAAAGGGATTTCCCTGCTTCGAGAAGAATCTAAACTATCCCAAGCCAGTGTTTCTTCTCATTTTCCTTCCTCTCAAAGGTTAACCAAATCATAGAGTAACAAATTTGGGATTCCCCCATTTGAATTTCCTCTTCCTAACCCTTGAAGGAAAACTAAGAAAACATAATCTGAAACTCAGAGTGATATTCTCTCATCATCACCAGAAACACCCTCATTCATTCCATCATATTCATTACAAGATCAACCATCCACCTCACCACTCCAGATCGTGATTTACACTGGTACTGGAGCACAATCCTCCTCTACCCAATCACCTTTAACTATTGGATCATCTTCCTCTACATAGGTACACTCAATGGCTCAAAGACCATGGACAAATCCAAGAGTTGTTCGAATGGCAGGACCATTACATCCACTACTAGCGCATCCAGAAAAATGGTTGTCAAAATTCAACCTTGATGGTAGTCTTCCTGCTGAAGAACACATAAATAACTTCATGTTGTCCATAAATCTGAATGCAGTTGTAGAACAAGATAAAGTTGTAAGATTATTCCCTTATACTTTATAAGGATCAGTAGGATCATGGTATTTTTCACTGCCATCTCGTTCCATTAATAGTTGGGATGTCTTTCAAGAGCAGTTCCTAAACAAGTTTGGAGATGACCGATCAACAACGACCCTTCTCATGACCTCTCCAACTTGAAAGCTGAACCTAGAAACCAATTCAGGACTTCAATTCATGTTTTAATAAGTTATTGAACAAAATCCCAATGACATCCAAACCCAGTGATGATGTTCAAAATGAATGGTACATTTTTGCTTTTCCCTCGAATGCAACTATTTTTGTCGATAGGGTTGCTAAACCAACTTTGGCAGAAAACATGAAAGAAGCCATAGCTGTAGAAAAACGCATTTTAGCTTTAGAAAAGAAGAATGCATTAGAAGAAATAAAATTCAAGAAGGTCACTTTCAGGGATGAATCTAAGAAGAAATCACCTAAAGATCCTTTTTGATCTTGAAGGTTTGCAAAAAGTCCTTAAAACCATGTCTAATGAAATGGTCGACATTAAAAAGTAGGTAGTTGAGACTTCTTCAAGGAAATCTAATAGACCTTACAAAAGAAATCCTTCCTCTAATCCTAAACCTCCAAATACAATATCAAATGTTGAATCAGGTATGGAAGATGAAGAAGTGTCAACAACCAAAGAACAAATTGATGATGAAGAGATAGTTGAATTACAAGGAATGTGGGATTTCATTCTTCCTTTGTCAGATAATCAAGAATCCCAAGAAGCATTATTTGTTGCAACCAGAAGTAGGAGCACTGTTGATTTGCCACAAACAAATCAAAAATAAAAATCATCAACTCCTGTTCTCAAAGATAAAGCAATAGGTAATAAATCTTCTCCCAAATCCACTCAAACGACTCCTCCTCAATCAAATTCTTCACCTTCAGCCAAAACCCTGCTAATATTTGATGAAATGGAATACAACATCGTCGTAGATATGAAAAATACTAGAGATAATATTACATTCCATGAGCTTAGCAAGTTAAAACATCAACAAAAGCTATTTCTTAAAGAATTAAAAGTAGTCCCCACTTCTCCTCTTCCTGTTGTTGTAATCTCTCAGGCTACTCAAGAAATGGGTAAGCCTCCCAATACTTCATTAGACAAAATGAGTGCAACCGATATTTCTTTAATAGGTGGTAGATCTAAATACCATACACCTCCAGTTCTGTTGACTTTTGAAGTCTTCAATAATAATTTTCATAATTGTTTAGTAGATTTTGGAGCTTCATCCAACATTCTACCAAAAAAATTTTGTGAAAAATTGAATGTGGAACCCCAAAAATTTGTTGTTTGCATTGTGCAGCTAGATTGATCTCAAGTCGAAGTCATAGGAGAAATAAATCAGGTCACCATTAGACTCTCATCAAACCTGAAAGTATGTCAAGTAATTGACGTTCTTGTGGCCGATATCCCTGAATTCTATGGTTTGATCCTTAGTATAGACTGGTCTGAAAAGATTCATGGCTATTTCGCAACAGACTGGTCCCATATGTGGCTTCCTTATAATGGTAAACCGAAACAAATAACGTTTGACCGTGAAAAACATTTAAAGTATATCGTCACAGAACTAGAGGGAGAAAATGAGCTCATCGCATATAGTAGCAATATCATTGGAAATTGTTTAGTTGAATCTTTCCTAGGTAATTTTAATGCCCATACATCACCCTTTTTGGAAAATTTTGTTACATCACAAGTCGAAAACTATTCTCAAACATATTCTTCTAAATGTATAATTTTGTATATAAACCTGTAGTCGAGTCTTTATTTTGGAAATTATTTTTTGATGGATCTAAATCTAATGATGGAGCTGGAGCAAGTTGCATATTGGTTAGCCTCGAAGGGGAAAAACTATGTTAGCATGCAAAATTGAATTTGAATGCACAAATAACATTGTTGATATGAAGCATTAGTTCAAGGGTTGTATAAAGCCATCAACCTTGATATCAAATATCTTCAAGTATTTGGAGATTCAGAAATTGTAACTAAACAGGTGAGGAACACTATACATTGTCTATCTGGACACTTGAAACATTATCAATCACTAGTCCAAGATCTCACCTCACATTTCACGATATTCAACATTTCCCCAATTCCAAGACTTCAAAATGCAAGTGTCTGTCTCTTGGCTAGCGTTGCATCCTAGCTCATTCCACCAGGAGATTATAGCCCTGATCGCTTTTCTATAGAATTAATTTTTAGGCCTTCTATTCCTGATAACATCACCAATTGGCGAGTTTTTAATAATGATCCAGATATCATAAATTTTCTAGCATCTGATGGCTCTTATGATGACCAGATAATAAATGAATACCAGCATGATAGACAGCTTAAGTAAGAAACAATTGCAAATTCCATACCTAAATATGTGGTTAAGCTGGAAGATTTATATGATCTTAAGGACAGATTCAAGAAACCTACTAACTCAAAGCTTCAAAGTTCAACTTTAAGGTTTGAATTAGTTAATCTTGGAAATGGCCTTAAACCTCAAAATATTAATCTGGGACTTGGTCTTACATCCGATGAAATACTAGCCTTTATTCATTTGTTAAATAAATACAAAAATGTTCTTGCTTGGAATTATGAAGATCTTAAGACATGATACTTTCATCATTCAATATACTATTCCTATGATATCCAATGAAAATCCTGTACAAAATAAGTTGAGAAAGATTCCCCGAATTTAGAAAATCAGATCAAGTTTAAATTGAATAAACTTCTCAAAGCCAAAATAATTTTTCCTGTCGGGAATTCAAGGCAGGTTTCTAACTCAGTCCTAGTCAGGAAAAAGAATGGTGATATTCGAATATGTATAGACTTTTGCAATCTCAACAAAGCTTGTCAGAAGGACAACTTTCCATTACCTCCTATGGAACATATACTGCAATCAGTTGCAGGCTCAGAGCTAATGTCTTTTCTGGATGGATTTTCAGGTTATAATTAGATTCTCCTACATCTAGATGATCGACTGAAGACCACATTTGAAACCAAATGGGGAACATATGCTTACCAAAATATGCCATTTGGATTAATCAATGTTGGTGCAACATTTCAAAGAGCCATGGATATATCTTTCAAAGGTTTGGTAAATAAAACAGTGGTAATTTTTTAGATGACATAACTGTGTATTCAACAAAGCGCAGTAATCATTTAAAGGATTTGAAACAGATCTTTGAACATTGTCAGAAATATGGAATTTCTCTAAATCCCAAGAAATCTTTCTTTTCTTTAAGTGAAGGAAAACTTCTTGGATTTATTGTATCTAAAGATGGTATTCACATTGATCCTTTTAGGATAGGAGAAATTTCTGAAATCTCTTTGTCTCGTGATAAAATTCCATGCAATCTTTCCTAGGTCAGATAAATTTTGTCAAAAGATTTGTCCCTGACTTTTCACGAATTGTTTTACCAATCCAATCTATGATTAAGAATCTTTTTTTTTTTTTAAATGGGGACATACTAAGCATGAAGCTTTTAACCTTATCAAACAAGAAATTATAAATGCTCCCTCTTTAGCAAATCCCAATTTTTCTAATCATTTCATTTTATATACCTTTGCTTCTGAGATATCATATGCAGCTATATTGACACAAGTCAATGATGAGAAATCCAAAGCACCAATTTCTTTATTTAGTTCCAATTTGCAAGGGGTTGAATTAAATTATTCAGATGTTGAAAAATAAGCTTTTACTATTTTCAAATCAATAAAACATTTCAAACCCTTTCTTCTCAAAACTCACACTAAGGTAGTAGTTCCCTTCTCAGCAGTGAGAAATTTACTAATGCAAAGAGAAGTAAGTGAGAAAAGAGCAAATTGGGTAACAGAACTGCAAGAATATGACATTGAGATCAGACCAGCTAAATTTGTTAGAGGTGAAGGGTTTTGCAGAATGTTAGCTGGAGCATCCAACTTACCAACACTACGAGATTCAAGTGATGATATACAAATATGTGAGGTAAGCCTCAACTATACTGAATCTAAATATGCTGATGTAATCTTTTATTTAAAGAATGGATATGCGCCTTTGCAACTCAGCTACAAAAGAAAAAGGGCTTTGAGGTTAAAAGCTAAGCAATATGAAATCATCAATGATGTTTTGTTTAGGAAGAATTATGATTATGTTTTACTTAGATGCCTTGAAAAATTTGAGGCATAAAAGGTTTTGCAAGAACTCCATGATGAACCAGTTGGTGGACATTTTGGAGGAGACACAACAACACATAAGATCCTGCATGCTGGCTATTATTGGCCAACATTATTCAAATATGTGGATGGATATGCAAGGAAATGAAAATTTTGTCAAACAGTTGCTGGAAGACAGAGGAAACCCACATTACCATTGCATCCAGTCAACATTGAATAGCCATTTGAGCAATGGGGATTGGACATAATAGGTGAGATCGTTCCTCACTCTTCAAAGCAACATAAATATATCCTTACAACAACTGATTACTTCACTAAGTGGGTAGAAGCAATTCCACTTAAGGTAGCCAATTCTGAAAACATCATTGAATTTATTGATCAGTTTATTATTACCATATTTGGCCTACCAACTTTCCTCATGTTTGACAATGCATCTTATTTCACAGGTAATTCTGTCACAAAATTTTCTCTTAAAATAGGTTTCAAACTTAAATATTATGGTAAACGTTATCCTCAAGGAAATGGTTTGGCCGAATCTACAAATAAAAATATCATTAGGATCATCAAATGATTATTGATCAAAGTCAGAAAAACTAGCATAAATCTTTAACATTTGCTCTATGGGCAGATCGAATAACATAGAAGGCCTTAATAGGCACTTCTCCTTTTAGTTTGGTCTATGGAAAAGAGGTTGTTATCCCTACAATTGTATTTATTCCATCTCTAGCCCTGGTTCAATTTATTGAAGAAACTCCTTCCTCTTCTATGCAATTAAGGCAATCACAAACCCTGAAACTCGAAGAACAAAGAGCTAAAGCCAAGATCATACATGCAGATCATCAACAGTTTGTCAAATCTTCATTTGATGCAAATTATGTAAGTCCTAAATCCTTTCAACTCAGAGACCTTGTATTGAAGTGGGATAAATCACATGAGAAAAAAGGTAAGCATACCAAATTCCAAAGAATGTGGCTTGGCCCATTTCAGATTGTAGAACAAATTGGCCCATCAACTTTTCTATTGCAAGATTTATCAAGCAAGAGAGATTCTCTGCCTGTTAATGGGAAAATTTTGAAGAAATGTTTTTCATAGAGGATAACCTCTTCTAGCCCTTGTACACTATTGCCCTTACTTTTCCTAGGAAAATAAAAGTTAAATAGTATTTACTTTTGGCCTTCCAATAAAAATCTCTTTTATATTTTTATTTTTCACTTCTATAAGCAGAGATTGTTAAGAAGATAATTTTGACATTTGAAACACAAGATAAGTTATATTTATCTAAAACTTGCTTGTTTTCCACCAAAATCATTTATCCTTTGTGAAACCTCAACTTTAGAAATAAACCTTTGTTCTATTTATCAGTCAAGAAAAGTATCTTTAACAAAGTAAAGACTCTTTGCAAATAAGCACCTTTAATTCTATAATTGTCATCCAAAAACTCTTAAGGAGTCAATGATTCTCCCCATCTAGTAAAATTTTCTCTTTTTAGAGTGTAATTCTAAAATACGCTTAAATGTAAAGGATAAGAGGTATCATTAAGAGCTGACTTACCATGTTCATAGGGAAATAATAAACTAACATTACCAATATTGCATATCAAAATAGGGTAATGGCTTGAGATTATTGTAATCAAAAGATAAGGGGTCTCATCACGAGCCAGCTTGTTCAGTTGAGTTATAACCAGTGAATGGCATTGTCACTTTTGGACACCAAACCAAGACAATGACCTTTAAGTAGAAAAAAGGAAAAATTTTGGAAGAAAAAATAAACTATTTAAAATAGAAAGAAAAGAGAATAAGTATATGAGTCTGAATGTATCTCTAAAAATTGCACTCTTATCTAGTGGGATACTGAATCATTGATGGTTAAAAGGTAACCCTGTCGAGGCTATGGATGCCTACTGGCAGTAGAGGCTCTACTTGTGATAAATGAGTATATCTAAAAGCTAATATGCAAGAGCCCCCTGCTTTATCTTTAAACCAAGTAACCACTGATATAGATAAAGGAATTTTCATTTTAAAGAGGATATCAAGTGGATGGTAGTTAGGTGAATTTTGTTTTCTTATTTAGAGAAATGATACTTATCTTAGATTTCATGTAATTCCTATTTTCCAAACTATCTTTATTTTGAAAGTTTTAGAAGTTTCAAAAGACTATCAGAGATAACTGGTTCTTCTAGTGAATCATCAATTGTTGTGTTGTTCAACAAACCCCCCATTTATTGATTTAATAGTTAATATTCTATTAATAAATTGGGACCCTTTGTAAAAAATCCTCCAAAAACTTAGCAATTGAAGGCTTTCTTTTTGAATTATTAGAAATGAATTGCTAAATAATATAAGGTATCAAGTCAAATCCCTTTAAGACTAGCAATTCTCGCTTTATCGCATTTTGCTAGATCATGTGTGTTAAAGGTTAATTGAAAAACCAGGATTTGCGAATTGCGATAGGAAGGGATCACCGTAATAAACTTAGGATATCATTGAACTTTCCATTCAAAGCTAAGACTTAAGGCATTTCTTGTAAAATGTAGCGCCTATCGCAATCACATATCGGCATTCACGAAAAGCACAACTAACAATGCTTGTTGGAATATGCGAATTTTGATATTGCGGCATAGCAAGCCAACACTCATCACATCGTAGCACTTTATTTAAAGGCCAATCTTGTGAACTATGAAAATTTTGTGAAACGCAATGCGACCCGGATCTGATGAAAGAATGTGATAAATGTTCTAAACCCTAGTTAATTATGGTGCTTCGTAAAATATCACTTTACACTTTAAATATTTGTTTAAGCAAAATGCGCTTTTACTGATAAAAGGCAACTCGTTCACCTCTCATCTCGCTGAATTTTAAACAACTCCGAAAAATGCACAAACAAAAATGCGATATTAAGATTTGCAATATTGCAATAATCTTATCGCAATTACATAATCAGCATTTTTCACTTTAAACTCGTTACCATAAAGTTTTTCCTTCCTGTTTGTGACACGATAGCTTAAATGAGTAATAAAGGCCATGATAAATGACCTTAGTGCGTATTTAATAAGTTTTAATGGCATTTATGTTAAGAACGGATTGATGTGATTTGATATCTTTCATCTGCATTTCGAATAAAAATTCCTTTCTTGTCACCTTTCGAGGTTAACTGTATCATTTAATTCTCATTGTCATTTTTGCCTTGTGTTTATTCGATAATTTCTATTGCTCCATTTCAGGAACCCTTCAAAGAAAACGACATTGGAAATAATGGTGAAGAAAGGAAAAGCTATTGCATATGAGAAATCGGACATGATACCACTTTTCTCCGATACCACTTGCATCAAAGACAGAGGAACCACATCCTAGGAAGCCATGTATAACCTACTTGAAGAAGAGAATCCCAGGCCACTGGTAACAATGACAACAACTGATACCCCGGAATCATCTGACGCATCGTATTTTGAAACAAAATGTTCATTCTTGCACCAAATAGTTGTGAGACCAAAGATATTACCATACACAGATATGGTAAAATGGCTAATTGATGATGCGGATGTCTCGGACAAGACTTTCAGGAATAAAAGACAAGAGGTCATAGGGTCTTTCTCACTAGAAAATCTACGACTAATGTACTAGCTACCATAGCCTCAAAAGCTCTATAACAAAGAGTTCCTTGAGAATTTTGCCAAAGAGAATGAGGACCCGTTTGACATTACCCAAACCTGGAGGTCAGGGAGAGGAAAATTCAAAGGAGATAAATCTATTATGTACTCAATAACGTTCCTCTCTGCTCCTCATAATTTTGCAACATCAATGATGTGTAGGTTATTCGATAAACTTGATAGCACCAAATTTTCTATGGAGTAGCTCCCACTAATTGATACACTAGTTAATGCAACAATTATCAAATGGAGTCAGATTTTATCAGACAAATTATCAAAGGCCATCATGGAATATAGACAGAAGAGAAGTGTTTCTTCAAGGATTTTTCCCCCTTTCTTTATGAGTGCTTTTGTTATGGATAAAATTTGTTTTTGTTCTCAGTTTCCAAACATGGGATGGAAGTAGATTGTACAGAACTCGCTCCCCATCCATATATACCATAAAATTTTGTGGGAATCTCAATTCCATCCCCATTTTTACAAAACATTTTAGTGTATTATGCTACGTATTCATAAAATCGTTTTTTATAGAACAACCCCTAGGTTTTCTTAAGAAGCCAAAGTAGACATATTGCGAGTAGCTAGATGGTTCGGTGAAGAGACTTTCACTTACATCGGAGTTTTTGGGAGCATTGCTTCTCCGCATGTTCTTCCATATTACGTCCCAGACAAGTTATTCGCTAGAGAAATAGCTTACTAGACAGCAGGGGAGGGCGTTTTGACCAAAAGCCTGAGGGAACAGAAGAAAACCATTTGGATAGCCTTCCCATTGCAATGTGGTGCTTTCACACTACATGGCTATGGGCACACAGTAAAAGAAGTTGAGATTATTATGTCTCTGAAATTGGCCACAGTTCTATGGAGACAATATGACCCTGTTGACATGGCAAATGTGCGTTATGCCAACAAGGGGAACTAACCCGATCGCAAGCCCCAATTAGACCTTCTTTCGTTTGGATTGGCTAGCTCTGATGGGTTTTAAGGGACCCCATAAACCGCTTGAACATGTCGTAAGATTGCTTCCGGGAGGAAGACCTCAGTTAAATCAACAAAATAAAACAACTAACCACTATGTATTGAATCCTATCTATACTGCTTCTACCACTCTAATCTAGTCCTAGCTATCCTAATCTATCCTGCAAGAGCATAATACAGAGGTTTAAACATCATATATTTTTTCAGTAGGATCGTGACAAAGAAGGTTAAACATCATGCATAGATTCAAGTCTAGATGAATCAATCACTGAATTCATAGCTAGACAAGACTGTATTAAAGCTAGATTGCAATCTAATCACTCATATAGGAATCCACATTCTTCTATGAAATTAAAACTGCAACTGATGTTTAATTTTGTTTCAAATCAGAGACCATTCACAAGTTAACCATGAAACTGAATCACATTCAATTTAACAAGACTAAGAGTGAACTATAAGTCATCAATATGCATAAATATAAATCACTTTTACATTCATGCCAGTAACAACACTCTGATCAAAAACAATACAATGAGTCTCAAACTACAAACGCCTTCTTCCCCTCAAAAGCAGTCCTCCTTATTCACAATAAAGCAACCTTCTAACTTAATAACCGGAGAACCCACAGTAAAAACCATTTTTCGTCAACGTTTCAAATCCCAACAGGGATCCATCATCAGGACTTCTTTGAATGATGATAGTAGAAGAGCTTGAATGAGAGTTTTAAATAATTTTTAATAGTTTTGAGGTGAGAAGATTTAAATGAATGTCGGCCTATTTGAATTATTTTTATTTATTATTATCCTTATTTTCAATTAATTTTAAGGTATATTAAAGTATTTTCAAAAAACTATTTATTAATGTAATAATAAATAAATAATTTGATTATT
>APFE031573953.1:32806-54241 GCA_000404065.3 Pinus taeda | reverse complement strand
TTCCCAAGGGGTGTCGATACTTTCCAAGGATTCTAGCACAATGTCTTCGAGAGAAGTGGTTGCTGATGTATCTTCGCATAAGGTAAAGATCCTTGGCTTTCTCTTAGTTGTCGGAGGTAATGAAAGATGGGATGCTAAGAGAGGGAACGAGTGTAAGCCCAAGTAAGTGCTCTGACTGGTTGTTCCTGAGTGACAGGATACTCCCACAGTCTCTCTTCCTTGGGTGACCCAGAAACAGGACTTAGAGGGGTCTTTGCTTCTTCAAAATGGGGCCCTTTCAAATGTGTGGCAGGATTTCCCCAACCTTTACGATCCATGCATTTACCCTTTTGAATCCATGTGTGGCACTTATAGATGAAATCTTGAAAAGCTGGAGAGGGCGGTTTAGGCCCTCCTTCTAGTGCCAATTTTTTGACATGGCAAATGTATGTTATGCCAACAAGGGGAACTAACCCAATCGCAAGTACCAATTAGACCTGCTTTTGTTTGGATTGGCTAGCTCCGATGGGTTTTAAGGGACGCCGTAAACTGCTTGAACATGTCGTAAGATTGCTTCTAGGAGGAAGACCTCAGTTAAATCAACAAAATAAAACAACTAACCACTATGTATTGAATCCTATCTATACTAATTTTACCACTCTAATCTAGTCCTAGTTATCCTAATGTATCCTGCAAGAGCATAATACAGAGGTTTAAACATTATATATATGTTCAGCAGGAGCGTGATAAAGAAGGTTAAACATCATACATAGATTCAATTCTAGATGAATCAATCACTGAATTCACAGCCAGACAAGACTGCATTAAAGCTAGATTGCAATCCAATCACTCCTATAGGAATCCACATTCTTCTATGAAATAAAAAACTGCAGTTGATGTTTAATTTTCTTTCAAATCAGAGACCATTCACAAGTTAACCATGAAACTGAATCACATTCAACTTAACAAGACTAAGAGTGAACTGTAAGTCATCAATATGCATAAATATAAATCACATTTACATTCATGCCAGTAACAACACTCTGATCCAAAATAATACAATGAGTCTCAAACTACAAGCTCCTTCTTCCTTTCAAAAACAGTCCTCTTTTTTCACAATAAAGCAACCTGTTCTTCTCGAAAATCAAAAGCCCCTTCTCCTCTTCGGAGGTAATACTTATGCGTCCTCTGAACGACCCTCCACCTTCCATGCTCTTTCCATTCCCTCTTGTCATTAGACAGATCAGTATGTACAACTGTGGTAGGTTGTTGAAATTGCCGACCAACCGAGGTCACCCTACCTCTTCATCTTCCCATTGTTCCAGATAATCCCATTGAGTACACAGTGATAGGATCAGTAGTGTGACTGTTGGCACATAAAAGGCATAACGACCGGGTCGATTCGTTTCCTGAGGAGGAGAACAGGTGCTGGTGAGAAGGGTAACTATATGTTGCCTTCCCACAATGGAGAACAGGACAATGTTTCTTGCGATCTGAACAGGCAACGCATGGGGTTGCGGCCAGATTCTTTAAACGCAGTGCTTCTGCATACACGGCCCTTCGAATCCCCTTCTGCATCCTTTGCTTCTCACTTGCAAGGATAGCCATCATTAGCTTGATGATTGTGAATAATAGAACAAAAATGCTCAATCAAATGGAAATGTTGCCTTTATTCATTTTATAAAACCATGGAATAAGTGTGAAAGGATTTATGCCTTGATACTTAGTCAATCATACAATTTCCTGCTCAACGTATAGGCTTGTCACAGTTTTCGAGGGCCCCCTTTCATCACAATCAGGTATCAACCTCTTCCCAAGTCACAGGACCCATGCCCTCCACCACCCCGATGCATAACTACACTATCAGGACTCCACAGGCTCGCCTTTTACACTAAAAACCCGATCCTCTGTTATATTGCAAATTTTGAAAAACACGGGAAAACACTGAAAATTCTGCCCCGATCTCTTAGGCTGGACCTCAAAAGTTATCTGTTTGGGTCTATAAATATCGTCGTGTCTGGGCTATCACATATTGCAATAGGTGCGAGCCTAGGGCTCCGCCGATTGCAATATACGATAAGGCTGCAGACCCGAAAATATATACATTGCATTTGATAGGTCGGCGGGTCCGCTATATCACTGTGTCTAATATGTATAAGGCTCGGACTCACACCGATATGCGATATGTGATGAGGCTACGGACCCGAAACACATATACCTTAAGGTTCATAAATCCCTTCGGGTCCACACAGTTTCCTTTCCCTTTGGAAAACCCTGACTATAATGTTTTTCCAGAAACATAAGGGTATAAGCAAAAACTGGCGGATGGCTATTGGGGCAGATTTGAAAATAAATATGCCTAGTTTAATAATCATCGACGAGTTTGGCTTCCACCTCCCTGTTAACTTTATATCCCATGCTCCGTCGATATGCGATGAGCGATTGGGAACCAGAACCAAAAATATATGTATTCCAACTAATATGGTTGTCAGGTCCGGAGGGAAGCGGAATGCCATGTATGCATATGTCTTGGACTTAGGCCGATTGCAGTATGCGACGGGGCTTTTGGACTTGAAAATATGTATATTGTGGTTTATAATGCCATCGGGTCCGGAACCCGTCTGGCATGTGTTATGCGAAGTGTTTTCTTTGTAAAGAGCTTATAACGTGACACTGATGTGATGAAGGGTTTTGTGTATTAAGTGCACAAATGCTAATAGTGAGGGTGGGGTGATTATGCGTGCGAGCATAGAAATACCACAAATGCATATGAAGATTGAAAAGTCCGATGAAGGGAATGGATGAAGGGCTAAGTTGGGTCAAGAATGAAATATGCCATAGAGATTTATCAAAGGCGGCCTTGACCATTTAGAAATTAAAGATTTTGCTTGGCAAAGAGCCAAAATCCTTGGGATTGGACAGATCATTCGGAGGAGTGCAAGATCAACTTATAGGGGGGCCCATTCAAAATTGCTACCAAGGCAAGTTTTAATAGGGTGGTGGTTGTGGCCACAACAGACCCAAATCAGGTTGCTAAAGAATTCACCACTATGGTGAAAGTGAAAAAGTTTTCTCACGAAGGGGATGCCTTTTATGACATCTTTCAAGAAGCAGAAACATTTGCACAAGTCCTACATTTGGCATCATTACAGTTAAACCCGGAAGATATTAATGATTTTCATGTGTATAGGAATAAGAGACTATTAAAGGTCCCATTGGACCTATTATAGATTGAGCCAATAAGAGAACCAACTCCTAGCATAATCTTGAAGGGAATTTCAAAAGAAAATTATGAAGAAGAAACCCAAGAGAAGTCGACTCACGAGTCAGAGCACTTAGAATGACAATCTCAAAATGGAGGAGGAAACACAAATAAATATTCTGAGAAAGATACAACTAGAAGTACTGAGGAAATGACCGAACATGCCTTGGCAAAGAAGCAGGAAGAGGTTGCTTCCACTTTAGTTCAATCAGGTAAGGTGCCAGTCACTAACCTTTACAAGGAATGAAAGAAATTTAATAAGAAGCTCCAAACAAGTACTGAGGAAACATCGGATTTTCAAACCCCCAAACAGACCCAGCACAAAGAAAATCCATAAACAACAAATCAAGTGGCTACAGGTACTCAAGATATCGAGGTTATTCCTGCTTTTCCTACTTCCGAAATTGTCTTGAGAATTGAAGAGATACCTCCATTAGATATATTCTTTAGTCCTACTTATAAGGCTATATTTAAAAGACAAAGGAAGAAAAGGAAACTAGACACCACCACGGTTACAACTCTAGAAAATGAACCAGTGGATGTTGTGTGGAAGGACACTCCTATTGACCCATTCGAGAATCTCACGAAGTTGTCATAGTTCATAGGAGCTTATGCCACAACAACCATCGATAAGGAAACAGAGGTCTGAATGCTACTAAAGGTAAAAGAATAGAAAATTTTGTTGCTTGAACAACAATTAGAACAGGAAAAAACTAATTACCAAGTAGAAAAACAGTTAGCTTAGCTTCAGAGAGAATTCGAGCAGATGAAGCTACAACACCAGGTAGGCTTATCAGAAAAGGATTCGCAAATTCGCCAAATGCAAGCCATGGTGGATAAATTCAAAGATAACCCACAAACTGATGAGTTCATCAAAGAGGCGATCAAGCTCAATTCCCTATTAATTCAACACGAAGAAATGTTCTACCAGAAAATATCATAGATTAATCCTTATTGTGAGACCAGTGATAAATTAACAAACCAAGTAATTGATATGAGGTTTGAATATGAAGATATCCACAACCATGTTTCTAAATTTATCACCTGGAAAGAGTTCGAGGAGGGAATAAGATTTGACCTACCAAAAATAGAGGAATCCCACAAAGATATTCTATTTACAGATTGGGATTCATGGTTGAAACAGACAAAACGGGCGACATCAATAGCAGCAAGAGCAACAAGTAGTATAATAGAATCCACTAATGAAAACCTCCATAGTGCTAACCTTGTCAAATAATGCATACCAGGGTTTCTACCAAATGTCAAACAACTAGAGAAACTGTGGAAACAGACAGCACAAGAAAAGGAAGAAGCAATTAAACAACTAACCAAACAAAATTGGGAGTCATAATGGCAGTTTCTAGTAAAACCACACAGCCAGTGGATGACTCTGCAGTGTTTAACAACCTCTACATGAAAGATGGTGCCAGCTTTGATAGATTCCATATTTGCTGGGCAGTTGAAATCCACAATTAGCCAGTCACCTCAGCTCAAACCAATGATCAACATTTGCAACCTCAGAGATCAAGTTAGCCGATTAAGTTAGTTCAAAATTCAAAGGAGCTAGTCATTAGTTTAATTCTATTTTTAGTTTTATTTTTTCCCACTCTGAGGAAAGTTGTTTGAAACCTCCTCAACTATTTTTGTAATAATCTATTTTTGAGGCATGTATTTTACTTTTTGAACCCCTCTCATGCATTTAGAGAGGGGTCGAGAATTTTTATCAAAAACACTTTTCAAGACATTACACTTCTGTATTTTTTAGAAGGTTTTGATGAAATCAATGGAACATGATATATTTTTCTTTGAATATCAAGCATGCTCTACTGAAATTACACTTATGTACTCTTAGATTGTATTGAATTGGATGAAATTGGGTCAATATTGTTGAACCACATGAGCATGACCTATCATATATGGTACTTTTATCGTATGATTGTATTTTATTTATGTGTTATAAATACTTCTTCTCTTTATTATTTTATGTATGAAAGTCTAAATTATAGTTCTACATTATTGCACTTATGTATGATGTTTTAGTTGTGATTTTGTTCTGAATACATAAGAAATTTCCATATGTGATATAGTTTTCTCAGTTGTTTTGTCTAGCTATTTATCCAAAATAATTATCATTAAATGATTTCATTTCTTTTGGAAGTTGAATGATCTTTATTACTAATTGATTTAAGACATCATTAGAGATCACATATCATATTTTATCCCTGGGTATATTTATAGTTAGATAATGTTATATTAAGATATATGCATGTGTTTGTTATTTAGATTAGATTATACTTAGTTGAATTATTTCCTGTTACATCTTATATCATCCCATCAACATTATCAAATCAATCCTCTCTGGGAAACTGGTCCCATTATCCCTAGTCGGAGCCACTATACCAAACTGAAAAGGAGCTACTTTCAGGTTTCAGACCGGATGGTTATCCCCCATGTTGTAGCAGTGAATTTGGAGGCTTCAACAGGGCCTTACACCACCAAGTTTGTGGGAAAAAATGCGTTTCAGCTCAGTATGGACCACCTTTGGCTATACTTTTCCACCATTACTAGACACATTAGACATTGCAGAACAACTCACACCAACATAGCTAAACCCATAATGCATGGAACAAGCCACAACTAAACATATCATGGACATGCAGATCAATAACACTTACCAGCAGAAGATCCAACTGTATCAAGTTGTTAAATTTGGCCACGTTTTGCACAAAGGCAAGTGGCTCACGAGGGACCAAGTTCAACAAAAGCTTTCCCATCTCATGGAGGCACCCAACGCAATGGGGACCATTTCTTCCTAAGGGGGGAGAAATGTTCTAGGTGGATATTGGTGGCCACCTACCTATTCCACTTGGACCCCCACCATTGTTTCTTTTTGTTTCCTTAATTGTAACATACTTTACTATTTTTGGCATTTTTTTGGGTCCAGAACTTTGAGAACTGTTTTGAGGCCCTAAACGACATGTTTTTGAAAAATGGGCAAATCAAAAGCTTGTGACATGGGTTTGCAGTCGAAATTTGTATTCCTAAGATATATATTTCCAATGAGGTATTGTACATACCAAACATAGATCATATGCCAAAGTTACGGCACCGGGAAGTTAATGTACCAATTTACCCCAACGGGGCCCATAGACTTTTGGCACT
The DNA here is from genome assembly GCA_000404065.3 of Pinus taeda. Classification (NCBI taxonomy): domain Eukaryota; kingdom Viridiplantae; phylum Streptophyta; class Pinopsida; order Pinales; family Pinaceae; genus Pinus; species Pinus taeda. Next base: position 47,838 of record APFE031573953.1, on the reverse strand, counting down.
TCATCTCCTAGGGTTAGGTTTTTGGATGTTTAGCGTTTTCCATTATTTCTCAATAATAAATAGGCCTTTGTACCTCATTTTAACATAGTTCAGAAGACATGTAGAATCCACATCTCTTCTCAAAGATGAGCTACCATCACTTGAGATAGTTTATTTCCATTCTACATGTAAAAAGTTTTTAGTACTTTGTTATTAATGAATTGAAGCTGTGTTTTCATTGTTTCTCTATGTTTCTGTTGATATCTATATTTCATTTCTCTCCTACATAAATCTAGATCAAATGATACCATATATCAATGTGCTTAGAGTTTAATCCAACTTTTATTATCACAACATACCACATTCGGATCCATATCCTGACTAAATAGTCCCACAAGTATGTTCCTTGTCCATATTGCTTCACATGTTGCTTGATTTGTAACCATGTTTTCAACCTTTTCTAAGCAGAGCGCCACAGACCTTTACTTCCTGTTGTACCAAGAAATAACTATGGACCCAACACTAAAGATAGCACTTGATGTGCTTTTCCTGTCGAATGGAGTTTTTACCAAATCTACATTGGTGAAGCCTTACATCTTCACTCCCTCTATCCGTCTGTACCATAATCCATACTTGGTAGTGCCTTTGAGGTACCATAACACATGCTTTATTTCCTTCCAATATAATTTGGTATGCCTCACCATAGCTTCGTTGAGCTAGTTGACTACATAACACATGTCGGGTCGTGTGTTCACAAAATACATCAAAGAACCCAAAAGCTACCTGTAAATGGTAGCATCAAATTCCTCACCTGGAGAAGCATACTCCTTCCTCCAGTTTGTAGCTAGAGGTATGTTCATGGGCTTACAATTCTCCATGTGAAATATTTGAAGTATATCAGTAGCATACTTGCCTTCATACATGAACAATTCACCATCACTCTTCCATACTTCCAGCCTGAGGAAGTAATGCATGAGGCCCATGTCATTCATCTCAAATTCCCTTACAAGATCCTCTTTGTGAGAGCATATCTACTGCTCATCACCTATCAATTATAAATCATTGACTTACAAAACAAGAATAAGCAACTTACCATCTACCACAATGTGAGAGAGGTTCAAGTCTACTTCACTTTTGGTGAAGCCCAATCCAATGAGATAACTGTCGATTTGAGTGTACCATGTTCAAGGCACCTATTTGAGACTATACAATGCTCCCTTTGTTCTGCACACATGTGATTCTTAGTCATATGTCTCAAATCCTTATGGATTCTCTATGTAAATTTCCTCCTCAACAACACCATTGGGAAAGGAAGTCTTCACATCCATTTGGTGGATTTTCCACCCCATATGCATAACCAATGCTAGAATGGATCTAATTGAGGAATATCTTGCAACTGGTGCAAGTTTCCTCATAGTCCACTCACCCTATCTAAGAAAAATTGTTGGCCAAAAATATTCCCTTGTACTTCTCGATGCTCCCGTCCACTGCATGCTTCAATTTGTAGATCCATATTGAAGAAACCATTGATTTCCCTTCTGGTCTTGGCACCACCTCCCATACACTATTATTCATGATGGATTTGTATTCTTCCACCATGGCATCAACCCAAACTGGTTGAGCAAATGCTTCCTCAAATGAAGAAGGTCATGTCTCAATGAGCTCTATCCTGAGATCCATGTAACCATTATACCTATCAGGTGACCTCCCCTTCCTGTGTTATGGTTGTGGGATCCCACATTATCTCATTCATCCTGCAACAATCTATCAGCTTCTTTGGTTCTCGTTCTCCCCTCTCTGGAAGATTTTAGTTGAGTGGGTGCCTCCACTCTGCCTCCTATCTTCTCCTCTGCATGTGGCTACTCCACAACCTCCTGAAGCTCATCCTGAGGTTCCTCCTTTGGAGCTAGAAGCTACTACTTTGGTGGGATACTTAGCTCTCATTCTAGAGAGCAACTCATATCTTTGTCCTCATCAAAATTGACTTCTCTTCTTACAACTGTCATCCTCAATGAAGGAAAACAAACCAGATAATTTTGTGGATTTTCAAAGTATCCTACAAAAGTCCCAACTCTATTGTAGGCTCAAGTTTATTCCTCTAATCATTGGAGACAAGGCAATAAACTAAAGCTCCAAAACTTCTGAAATGAGATACATTAGGCTTTCGCCCATAAAAGGCTTCCTCTAGTGTGATAATACCAAGTACCCTATGAGGAATCTGGTTTTACAAGTAGACAACAGTGTTGCATGCTTCTTCCCATATATGTAATGGCATCCCATGATCATGCAACATAACCCTTTTTGCTCCCACTGTTCTCTTGTTCTTCCTCGCAACCACCCCATTCTGCTATGCGTTATGGGGTATTGTCAGTTCTCTTGAAATGCCTTCTTTTGCACAGAATCCTTGAAGGCATGTGAAACAAATTAACTTCCATTGTCTCTTGTGAGAGCCTTCACCTTCTTCTTAGTCTCGTTCTAAACTAATGCCTTGAACTCAACAAATTTTGAGAAAATGTCATCCTTCTTTCGCACGAAGAAGATCCAACATTTTCTACAAAAATCATCAATAAAAATAACATAGTACTTATGTCTTGTGTGGAGGCTATAGAAAAGGGTCCATAAACATTAGAGTAGGCTCACTCCAAGATTGCATCTACTCTTCTTTCTCAGTCATGAAAAGTGGATTTGACATATTTCCCCAATGTGAAACCCTTGCAAACATCTTGTAGGTCAAGGAAGCCTTTAGGTAGACCAGTGGTAATTTGTTGCATGATATTTAAGAAACCATGGTGTAGATGACCCAATCTCTTGTGCCTAAGTTATCCAACATCGCAACTCAACACTTTTTCAGCCTTACTGCTCAATGCAGTGCAATCTCCCACATCAAGTTTGTATAGTTTCTTCACTCGAAACCTGAAATGCTTCACTTTCTTGATAGCTATGTGTCTCATAAAGGCTTCCCCTTTAATAAAGATAACAACATAGCCATGATCCTACAATAATTCTATAGAGATCAGATTCTTCTTTAGCCTAGGTACAAACATAACATTTTTTAGGCGAAGAGGAGAGGCTTTCTCCATCTCAAAGGTAATAGTACCAATTCCTATAACATTGTACATCCCATCATCCCACATTTCGATATGCATCTAGATATCCTTCTCCTCCGGGCTACTAAAAAACTCCTTGAACCCTATCATATGGAATGAGGCACCATAATCAAGGTACCACACACTCCCCATAATGATGTTGGTCATGCATGCTATTAGGGTGCAGTGTAATTCAAATTGTGAATCCAATGCTTCACCTGTTACTCTTCCTGAAGGATTCTTGTTAGACATTTTGTGCAAACATTTTGTTTCATAGTGCCTGAATTCGTGGAAATGGAAGCATTTTATCTTGCTCACGTCTATCTTCTTGACATTATTTTTGTCAGACTCAGATTTTATCTAGGTCTTCTTCCCTTTTCCTTTCTTCCTCTTTCCAACCAATGCAAAATTCTCTTCATCCTCAGCTTTGGATGATGTTCCATCCCGGTTATTTCTCTTGAACTCTTCTTTTACCAAATCATACCAAAACCTTTTCCAATTCGGTAATTTTTCCCTTTTATTCACAAAGTCCTAGTAGATGTGCCAGGATTTTGGAAGGCCTAGAAGATCTAGGCTCACCATGGCATCTTCTACAACATTCACAACAACCCCTCCAAGATAATCCTGAACTTGTGTAAATCTAGAGAGATATTGCGGAATAGTATCATTATTCTGCATCTTAATGTTTCAATGTTTGTCTTTCAAGGAAAATTTTCTATGTTCATTGCTATTTTTTAATAGTTCAATTAGTGCCTTCCACAAAGAAAATAGTATCTCTTTTCCATTGATATTTTAGACCACATGGTCTCGCACACCTTCCATAATAATTCTCTTGGTTTTTCCAACATCCTTCTTCCATTGGGCTAATTGTTGTGCATATGGCTCTGGAGGTTTTGTAATATTACTTTTAACATAATCTAACAAACAATTGCCATCGAGTACTTCTTCCATTTGATCCTTCTAGGCTATGAAAGTCGAGCAACCCTCTAAGGCATACTCCAATCTTAGTCCGTTGAAAGAATCCTCTCGATCCTGAAGAAAAAATTGTTTCGAGAAAGATGAAAATTTGAATTATTTTGAGTTAAGTTCGAAATACTGGTTCTAATGTGAATTTTGAGGCTCTGATACCATGAATAAACTTGATATAATTGCAACTGCTCAATAAATTTAATCTAAAATCAAGAGACATAATTATACTCTATTGATCTACGGAATGAAATTCACAATTTAGAACAACATGCATAGACATGCAATAAGTAAAACCACAAATAAATAATGATTTCTAGAGGAACAAAACTGGTAAAAACCCCTCAAGCCTCTCTACATTAATCAAATGAATAGAGAATATATTACAATCGCTAGCTCTAGCTCTGAGCTCTACCTGCAAACGAGTAATTTTTTTTCTCCTTAATGAACAACTATGGCCAACACTTACCCAAATATCATCTCACCCAACCTCCTATTTCCTTGCACAAATTCTGAGGAAATTAGCCCCTATTCTTTAGGAGTTTCTTCCAAATTGATTGTGCAATTCCTAAGGATTGATCACTGATTGCATGCAACACTTGTACACTCAAGACCAGTCTACAAGTGATGTTACACTGACTTTTCATCTCCACTTCAGTTGAGGAACGAGAATTCTCTACATGCATTAGATATTTTAGGTTGATTTATCATTTTACTAAAATATCTCTGAGTTAGACTGTTGTCCCACTACACAACTGACTTTCAACTGACTCTAACAATAGTTAGAGGTCAGTTAATAGAATACAACTGAAAATACCTTAACTAGATTACTAAAATTTAGCAATCACACGTGTATAACTGGGCTCCAAGCCCTCTAACTCAAATTTACCGATCTAACCGTGTGACAGGATCAATGTCAGATTAGTTATCTGCCTCCAAGTTTTACTATTGATGTGGAAATTTTATTTACTCAATTTCACTAAGGCTAAAATAAAATTGAGTCTTTCTTGATACGTTTTTTTAATAGTAACCATTAATTAATTTTATGGTACAAATAATAAGAAAAAAAAGAGGAAGATTCTAGGAGGAACAGGGAGAGACACCTGAGGACATGATAAAAAGGCTAATTCTTGGCAATGTAAGGGTGGGGACCTCCTCTTGTTGAATCTCAATGAGTAAAGCTAGAAATATCTATAATTTGAGGGAACATGATTCATTGAAAGAGGAAATTGTGATAATAAGTTCAAGAGGATTTAGAGGAAATGAGAATGAATGTTTTCTTGGGACTGGCTTAGAAACCATTCAAGGTGCTAGCTAGCACTAATAAACCACATGCAGAAGGGTGCTTGCTAAGAAAGAGTCAATAAACCACCTAAGGTGCTTGTTGTGGGTTGATAAACCACTCTTAGAGTGTTTGATATATTTGATAAACCATCCATTGTTGTAAATTATGTTCTACTTGACTAGTTGATAAACCACCCAATGTTATATGTATTTCCTATCATCTGTGTACTGGATATGGATTCCTGCTAAATATGTTGAAAACAAATTCCCCTTAGATCGTGGATCTGGCTCAAGGGTAACTATTATAAGTGATTTTGGCTACATTAGGTCTAAGGTTATGTGGAAAATTGAAGTCTCACCTTCAACTTGTTGTTTTTATATATTGTAAATACTAGGCTATGATCTAAGAGCTATGAAATTAAATAATTTCTCTGTGGAAATTAATAGGTAGCTCTGAATGATGTTGCATTACTATGTAATTTTGGTGCACAAACTTGTTGAATGTAATTCATGAATGGTTATGTTTATTTTTATAATTTTTTGTCAAATATCTAAGGGATAAATTTATGAAGTTTTCTATTTATTGTTTATGGAGTGGATTATGGGTTTAATGGCTCCAAATCACAAAATGGAATACCCTCTTTCTTGTGTAGAAATGAGAGGTTGATTTCCTAATTATTTTCCTAAGGAATGGTTTATTCCTGTGTTTACTCTGAGCCTACGAATTTTCTAGGTACCAACGTATGGAAAGAAAGACAATCTTTGATTAAAGGAAAATGAATTCCTATATTAAAACCATTTTTCCATCAAGCCTTATTTTATAATCTACAAGCTCATCAGGCACAACCCCGTTTTCATATATAAATATGTAATATTTCTAATTGTAGAAATCCTCAAGACCTCAAGTGGTTTCGACTTACCACAAACAACACATCACATTAAGTTCTTTATGTGGTTTTTGGTTACCACACACACCATTGGTTTTGGATGACCATGAACCATATATTGTAACAATGGTTTTTTATAACCACGAACCTTCCTTTATATAATGGTTTTTATAGTAACAAAAACTTTTCAACATAATAGATCTTGGGAGTATACATGTCTCATCAGAATTACATCATCATTTATTTAGGTACATATAATTACAAACTTCCATTCATTCCAATCTGGCCTTTATATAAAATATAAATCAAGATCATGAGGCTTTCCACATCAAAATATTATTTAAGTAGGACCATTAAATTTCTTAGGGGTGTCTTTTTTATGAATTCAATACATCTGCATCTACATGATGCTATTATTCTTACCTTATTTCTCTTGTTTCTTCATGCCATGCATGTTTACCATAATTTTTTTCTTTTTTGTGTCTTCATCATTAATTTTCCCATGTCGTTGCGTCATTTTATCTGTGATCATCTTCTTTCATCTTTCCATTGTATTTTATTCTAAATCATTCTATCTACCATCACCTTCTTACATCTTGACATTCTCTTTACTCTTCGTTCATCTTACCATTCTCTTTGTTGCTACATCATTCTCTCCAATATTGTCTTCTTTCATCATTTTCTTTATTGCTACATCATTCTCTCCAATATTGTCTTCTTTCATCATTTTCTTTATTGCTACATCACTCTATCATTTTCTTCTATCCTGGAGTCATTTTATTTTTCATTTTTTTACTTTGATTCTTCCTACAAATAATTGGTCATTGATGTCCATATAAAAATAAATCCATCTACCAATATCCATGTGTTCCACCAAGTGTATTTGCTAGTTTTCTAGGAATCCTTTTCACTACATGATTGATCAACATGTCAAACACTCTCTTCATTACAACTTATTCCTTAACCTTCTAAGATTATCCCAACCTTATGATATTAATCCATCTCACTTTCCCCTTTTATTCAAAGACTCAACTTCTCTGATTTCATTTCAAACTATCATATGAGTATGCCTAATACCCGTGTACCTACCCTAGTGGGTAATTCCACAACTTGATGTCACATCCTCTCTATGCATAAGATGACACACACTACATGATTACTACATGTGCAACCTGACTTAACGGGGCTTGGAAAACACCAAGTAAAAACCAATTGCCAATGCCTATACTTTTACAAAACCAAAACTTTCTATGGTGTCAGTACAATCGAACATGCACCCTGATAACACATGCACATCATTGCATCATTTCATCTCAATTTCATTAAGCATTTTAAAAATTATTTTCTAACTGATAATATGACCATTACTCCATGATACTAATTATATGCTCAAAAATTGCAAACTCATTATTAATTATGCCCATTTACATCTCATCACCATACATACCTTCTTACTTCAACTCTTGAATAGAAGCCTTCCTTCTTACATTTATAGTGAATAACCTCAACTTTAACAAATCCTTAATTCATATAAATAAAATATGCAAGGCCTACTTACCTTGGAATTTACCATAGCTTTTAACTCAAGTCTTAAATAATTTCACAGTTAATTACTTATACTTTTACTTTCTCATTTCACTTATTGATATCAAAGTTTAATGTCAATATTTAATTTTAATATCTTTCCACTTAAAAAATCAAATAAAAAATATATACTTTCTTTCTTCATTGGACCATCTTCTCCATTCCATAAACAATGCATAAAAATCCTTACTCGTACCCTAAATTCTCAACTTCATCAAATTTTTCATACCTTCTCTCCTCCTTTCTTAGGCTCTGGATCATATTCAAAATCACAAATCTAAATTCCTTTCTAACATGCACTAAAATCCTTCTAACATTACTCATAACTTGTATGCATTTAAATTATGTAGCACATTTAGAGATTTCCAACAAATAAACCTTCACTTATCCTTTTCTTAAATGGATTTAATTGGACTTTTGGCTTATCACAAATGGGGATTTATTCCCCAGTCATCTCTATAGAAAAATGATTTTCACTACGCAATGCTCCACTGTGGATTTTTTTAAAAGTGAGCAGCTTTCTTCCTTGTTGACTTCAGTGGTTAGCGATTGAAGATCCTGCACATGGGTATCCTCCTTGAAGTGTTTACCACAAATACTTTCCCAATACCACCAACTCTTCCACTGATACATTGTCTCAAGGGATACTTATCTCTTATGTCACTATAAGACTAGCAATTTTCCATGGCTATACAACGAGCCTCCTTTTAAAGTAACAAATTTCTCCATATGGCTACACCTCCCTTTCTTCTTCAATACTAAACATTGTAGATCAAATGCACCAAACTATGATACAAATTGTTGGCTTTAATAACATGTAACATACACATGCAAATAGATATGAATAAACATGAAGCAAGAACATAGGGATTAAGAAAACATTGAAGGGAAAATTCTATTAAATTGAACCATTCCCTATGCTACATATAGATTAAAAATGGTCCCTTATCTAATTATAGGTGACCATTACAACATAGTTAGTTCAACCAAATTTATAACTATCTTCTCAACCAGAGGTTCATCCTTAAATTCCCTCATTTCTTGTATCACAAATATGAGTTACTCTAGCAAGGAGCTCATGACTGCAATAACTATAATCATAATTTGATCACATAATGTCACAAACGGAGGCCCTTTTTGGTGAATACACCATGTCATTATGCAAAACTCTAATGAAGAGTGACTATCATAACGTGTTCAACGCTAACTCACTTTACTTAGCCCCCAATTTTTTCCCAAATTGGAAGTAGAAGAAGACTAGCTATGCCCTTTATTTTCTCTTACAAATTTGTATCCATTGCAGAGAGATTCAATTGAATTCCATGAGTCACCTAGATATACTGGAGTACGATCTAGAGTTCACCTATTCGGTACCTTACAAGCATTACGCCCAAACAAGTGAACGTTGCAAACTATATATATATATAGTAAAGGCCAACTCATTATTTCTATTCTTAGGCATCAAATCTGGAAACATCCCTTTAAATATGACCATCAAAGCTGCCACTTTGTATTTCCTCAAACAATTGTTTCCAAATGAAAAAGAAAAGAATTTCCTTTCACTACTTTTCATCTTAATTTAGAATTAAGAAAAATAGGTGGCTTTAAAATGAAGATAAATAGGATTTCAATATTATATAAAAAATATCCAAAGAAATCTTGGGTAAAGGGAAGAGGTAAGTTAGTTTTTTTCAATAACTTCCATGGCCAGAGCCAGTCAAATCGCCCAATCCCTAAATTTAATACTTCACTTTTTTCTTTCCTATGCCTACACTAGGAAAGTCATTCCAAAGTCTCTTACTTGAGTCTACCAATATATTCTTCATTATTGATCTCTTCTCATGTGTGATATCTCATCCTTTTGTGTCCCTTATTCATTTTGACTCTCCATGTACCTTGTCCCTCCTTTATATTAATTTTTCTTACGGATATATTATTCTTTGCTTTCATAATTGTGTTTCTACATTAATTTCACCCCATAAAATCATAACATTATTCTGATTTACATCATTATTTAGCATCATACACAAATATCTAGAAAGAACAATATCATCATCACCAATGCAACGAAACATAAAGGAACAATAGAAGAAAAGCATTCACACATAAAGACACCTGGATTGGTTAGAGACCAAGGAAAAACCCACTATGGGGAAAACCCTTTGAAATTATTCTTCTTATTAGATTGATATAAAATGATTCAGAAAAAGAGAGTACAATGATCCATATCTTCATCTATGCAAATATCCAAAACACAACTAAAACATCCATGAAATGAATCCAATAAAGCTTATACTCAAAAATATGATTTTGAAGTCTGTAATGAACTATCACTATCTGCAATCAACTGCCAAACCCTGCGGTTATTGAGCAAAATATTCGAACAACTAAGATTCCATCATTTAGGTTTCAATCACACAAAGGAGGAGTCATGCGAGCAACTATATCAACCCAGTTGCACCCTTAAGACTAGCATGCGATCGACTGGGGTCAGATCTGGTCTCAGGGAAGCAAGTGACTGCGATTCTGAAACACTAACTCCTAGTCGCATGGATGGAGAGTTGTCTGTGTGACTAGAAGGATCTAGTTGCATAGATGAGCTTATGCATGATAAAATGTGGTCGACTTCGTCCTTTGTTGTGCCTGCAATTGTAGACCAAAACCCTAAAACTGAGATGCAAGCTTCTAACCTTGCAATTTCACCTCAAAGTGAACGTGTTCCTCCACAGACGAGCCTCAGACCTATGCAAGCCAAAAAACAAGATAAAATAATTTCTCATGATGATGTCCAAATCAGAGGTAGAGGTCACTAGTATTTATAGCCTTCCAAGGGTGTCAATTTTTCTTTAGGGTTGACCTTATCAAATGTGCGCATGTGGGATTTTCTTCATAAGTACACTTTCTCATGTCCGTTTTGAGTGATATTTAGGTATATTTTCGTCCTTTCAAAAAGATAAATTCAATTCAATCATTATATCTATCATTTTAGTTGTCCAAAGAGGAATTTGATCGTAGCTTCATATCTTAACACTCCCTCCCAAGTAGGGATAATTCAGCCTGCATCATGTGATGTGTATCCTATTATCAAATAATATCCAATATCAAGTATCTCATCATTCATATCATCATTGATCATATCAATTCAACTTTTGTTCATTCCTTCTTATCTCTTGATTTTTCCTGCTCATATGTTGAACATTCTCGAATCTAAAAGAAGAAGAATTTTGACATCAAAGGGGAGCTCAATCTACCACCCTTTGTCCATCAGGCTACTACTCGGAATCTCAGTGGAGAGTCAGATCTATGACCCACATCAACATCTAAGAGCATAACATCAGGGAGCACATCTCAACCTGGAACCATATCAGGGAGCATATCGCAACACAAAATCTTAAGGGGGATCTAATACTATGACCCCATATCGAGCAATAGGTGATATAGGAGAGATATTACTCAACCCATCTTATTTCCTACCGATCTTCACAAAAATGAGCCTCAAAAATCATGTGGTAGAACACCTGCATCATAATCTGAGCTTGGACGAGATACCCAATTTACTAAGAGGTAAGGATCACATGCCTCCGAGCCTCCTCAACCCATTGGCTAGAAGGGGAGGGGCAATCCTAACAAGCCCTGCTTGTGGGTATGATGCCAATTGGGGTATACTCTGTAAATACCAAGATAGAGTGAGCTACTACTCCAACCCTATGGGTAACAGATGTTGGAAATAATACTAAGAGGGGGGTGAATCAATATTATCATATCAATAATTTTATTTCCCAAACATATTTATATACGCTACTTCACTGAAGTGAACTAGTGTGTACTCGCAACTGTGCTTAAAGAAACCAGCGTATATGTAGAGAACTTATGATTTAGATAGTTTATCATGTGTTGAGCTTAAACCAATATATCAGAGAATTATTAGACAGTTCAGTAAAATAAAAATAAAGCATCAGACATAAGCAACACACATGAACACCAAGATTTAAGGTGGAAACCCAATGTGGATAAAAACCACCTGTTGTTGTCGTCTCTGTCTTCTTTTAATAATAAGAAAATATGTTTACAATCTTGTACTGGTGCAGACTCATACCAGTACGCAGGCTTCTACCTGCAGAAGGTTACAACCTTCTCTCATTTTCCAGCTTCTACTGGAAGGGAGCTACAACCCCCTAGCTCTTGTACTAGCCAATATGTTTTACTAATACGTAGGTGCCAGCCTACAGAAAACTCCACTCTTCCACCAGGGATCACGTTTCATGAATTTTCAGACTGGATACTCCTGGATCACATCACCACAAGCTGAAGGCCACGTTTCATCAAATTTTCACACTGGACCCATCAAAGTCTTTTAAACTTAAACTGCATCAACCAATATTCTGTTAATCTGAACAATCAGATCACTGACACCAGAACACTGTGCTGAACCCAGAACCCTGCATCATAATCTAGAACTAGCTATAACCTCAAAAATCATGCATTAGAGTGTATACGCTACTTGGTTGAACCCAACCTGTGTGTATATGCTACTTCCTTTAACCCAACCTGTGTATATCTCTAAAGATACTTAATCATAAACTTTTGAACCACAAACTATACCAATCAGTAACATTATGAAGATCTACTATCATATTACAGAGTTCAAAATAGATAGCAGCAAGTATCACCCTTCCTTAATCAATCAATCAATCAGACTCAATTTCCTTATACAACAATTCTATGTTCAGATCTAAGAGGACTTCATTGATAGACAATAGTAAAACAATAGAATTTGATCAGATAGATCAGTCAGATCTGAATAGAAGTTTTTCTTTTGTATACCCTACTTGAAAGAGTCGAACCTACATGTACACGCGCTTTGGCCGAGATGAACCTACGTATAGATCTGCAAATTTTGACTTAGAACTTTGCTGCAATTTCAGACTTCAGACAAACCCAGATCATGATAGATAACAAGTAAAACAGTCGCAAAACATCAAATCTGGTCTCAACCAATATCAGATCATTGAAGAATAGTTCATTTCAAGTCTCATGATTCCTGAACCAATGTTGAACTCAAGGTGCACATGAAAATTTCAGATCCAGTCCCAGAAATAACCCTGCAACATAATATATACTTCAGATAGAAGTATTCCTTAGAATCTCATCGTTTTCACACTCTGGCCTAATGATCTTCTCCTCCTTATATATTCTTAGGCCTTTCTCAATATCTTGAACCAAAACCACATAGGACCAATACCTCGGACCCAATACCTAGGGTCAATACCTTGGACCAAATGCCTTGGACCAATTATCTTGGACCAAAATACCTTGGATCAAAAACTTGGTTCTCCAACATGTACGTGCTTTTCCTCCTGTGAAAGTGCGTGTATACGTTATACGCTACTTTTGTTCTGTTAAACCACGTGTATACGTGCCTTGGAAAAAGTGAACCAATGTATACCTCTCTTTCTTCATCCTTTGGAGTCTAATCTGTAATCCTTTGTTGTTGACTTGTTGCACTGTGAACTTTCATCTGAGTGAGTTGCCATCAAGGACAACACCTGTAACATAATGCCAACAATCTCCCCCTTTGGACTTGATGGCAACAACAACAACAAGACACTCTCCCCCTTTGACATCAAGGGCAAAGGGCAGACCAAGATATTCTCTCCCCTATGTTGTTCATGCTCCCCCTGAGTACATGATGAATTATTTGGTTGAGCTCCCCTTTGTACATACTGAGATGCACTGAAACCATCCATGCTCCCCCTAAGGACAAGCAGAGTCTATAAAAATATTCTCCAAAAGAATAACATGACTCTATAACTCAACTATGTGAGTATGGCCTTCCTATCACCAATGACTCATACATACATTCATCTCCCAACCAAGTGGGGATATACCAATTGTTTATACATGACAGAAATATAATTACATCATCCATCTTATTCAAAGTGGGGATACAAATTACATCATTTGTCCAATAGGACTCATTCAAATGTATGAGAAGACATATCACACCCCAGACTTTTACATAACTTAAGCAACAAAAGGTATAAATATCTGAAGCCATAACTGGACCTAGAAACCATAATGCAAACAATGCAGAATGCAAGTGAAGGCTAATGCTCCCCCTGAACCTTTGCTACCTGTGCATTGTTAACAAGTCAATGGTCAAGGCCTCTTTTTCAGTTAGATAAAAATTAATGAACAGAGCATATCAATAGATCGTAATCATCAACATCAGACGGAGCACCCATATCAGAGCCTGCCCCACTATTTTTCTTGTTTGAAAAACATCTATGCTCCTTGACCCACAAAAACCAGCGTGTGTACGCGAATAAACTTCATGAAACTCTCGTATAATAAACTTTCTCCGAAAAATAGATTTAACAGTAGGATGATGCAGTAACTACTCCCACCTTTTGTCTGAGATATTCAAATGTTTCTCTAGGTGGTGGTTTAGTGAGTATATCAGCAACATGTTCTTTGGAGGGAACATACTCCAATTTGACTTTTTTTTCAAGCACTTATTCACGTAGAAAATGGTATTTGATGGGTATGTGCTTGGTCTTGGAGTGCATTACTGGATTCTTTGAAATACTAATGGCACTTGTATTATTACATAGAATGGAGTATATGTGATCTGAATGTCTTGAAAGGTTTGCATCATCCAAAGTATTTGTGTGCAGCAAGATGCAACAGCCACATATTCTGCTTCAGCTGTAGATAAAGCAATTGAACTTTGTTTCTTGATTAACCAAGACATTAACCTGGAACCCATATAGAATGCACCACCACTAGTGCTTTTTCTGTCATCAACACTTCCTACCCAATTTGCATCTATATATGCATGACGAGTAAGATCTGCATCTCTAGGATACCATAAACCAAAGTCCTGAGTTCCTTGAAGATATTTGAAAATTCTTTTGACTGCCTGAAGGTGTGATTCCTTTGGATTTTCTTGGAATCTTCCAACTATTCCTACTGCATGCATGATGTCAGTTCAGGTACCTATTAGATAAAGCAGACTACCAATCATGGATCTGTAAGTTGGTTGATGTACTACTTCTGATTCATCATTTGCGCTGAGATTGCATCCTGTTACCATTGGGGTACTCTTCCATTCCGTACCTTTTCAAGATCTATTTGAGATATTTGGTTTGTGAAAGAAAAATACCATCTTTATTTTGTTGAACTTGTAGACCAAGAAAATAGGTAAGTTCACCAAGAAAGGACATTTCAAATTCTTGTTGCATTA
>APFE031573953.1:8589-26030 GCA_000404065.3 Pinus taeda | reverse complement strand
AGAGAGAGAGAGAGAGAGATAGATAGATATATAGATATATATGTCACAAAAGGGATACCATTGTCATCCTATGTCTCAAGGAGGTGCCAACCACAAGCCTAATCTTATCTTGTACAATAGCATTGTCTCAATATGTGAAGGTAACTCAGTCCCAGTTATATTCGGGTTTCTCTTCCAATCGGTTCCCACTCTTTGTCATCATAATGTATCCATGTCATATCCAGATTCTACTCAAATGGCTCTCTAAGGAGATTCTTCGTCCTTCCTCGCAGCTAGACATGCTAGCAACATCGTCCTCAACCTCAGTCGTGGTATAGACCTCTCATCCAAGATATCATGGCAGATATCATACTATGGAAGCATCCAAATGTTCTCATCTCATCAATAACAATCATAATCATAATTAGTATATCCAAGTAGTCAAATATCATAGAATGAATATCTCAGATAAAAAAATTGACTATTCCATGCAATTATTTTGAAGGATGCTAGGTGGTAACACAATGTATATGAAGTGGCTCAATCATGAAATCATATAGGTTCTATGCACATCATATATATATAAAAATAGATGTTCAAAACAGAACATCAATGCTTCAATCAACTATCAGTTTCCAAGTCAATTTCAACAATATTCCTCAGAACTTCTTGAAATTCAATCAGAGTGTCCAAGGATTTTCACTTCCACTTTCCAAAAACTCTTCAATATCTTCACAATATAGATTTTATTTTCCAAACTTTAGAAATAGATTCATCGTGCCCTGATTTATCATTTCAAGTTTCAGAATCCATCTCCCTCTTAGTCAGATTATCGGAGGCTCATTATCTGTCAATAATAGACCGTCAACATATAAAACCAAATTCAACACATCTTCTTGTCTTCACTAGATAACTTTCAATGTGGAAATATATGCTTCAGGGTTCTTGCTTTACACAAAGCTTTCTACAAACATAACAATTTACCAAAGAAATATGCTTAGACTTACACGAATCATTTTTATCAGATCAAAACTAATATCAAATTCATCAATATCATTTGTATCAAATTCTTTAGACCAAGTGACAGGTAGAGATATCATCAAGTCATGACTTCATCTATTATCATGCCAACAAGTTTTCATTTATCAAATAATATCAATCCAAATTTCATCAAATCGTCCTCATGATCATAATATAAGTCACTAGATGCAAATGCATACACCAAGAATAAGTTATGCAGGTTCCATCCATTCATTTTCAGATTACTTCACAATGAATCATAACTATCAATACTTCAACCAATGTGTTAAGAATGAGGAGTCCAAAACAAAACCATTATCGAATACCAATATTGGTCACTGAAAGTCACTATGAAAACATAGAATTGTCATCAAGGAAAATCATCAAATTCACTATCATAGTGATATCTATGGTCTAGAACATATCTCAACATCAATTCAAAGTTCTAAGTCGTTATCAAGCATCATGTCAAAAATCCAAACGCTACTTATCTATATTAAATAGTCAAATCATGTCAAACTCTTGTAGCACAAATTTCAAACATAATGGCATATCTGTATGCATGTCTCAGTCATCTGCAAAGACAAGTTCCGTCTATATATTCATATTATAGTAAGCATTCAAACTTTCCTACTCATATATATTTTTTTTGTCTACTCCACATTTGTATGCCTAACATATTTCAGGTGTACTTCTGATTTTATACACATAACTTCATTCTTGTGCCCGATAGGCATATTTTCACCCATATGCCTTCCCTACAAGTGGTTGGGAGGCTATAGTTGCACCCTTGACCTTACTTCCATGTGGTGAGAGGCTACAGTAACACTTGTAAGCCTGTTTCTATGGGACTGAGGCTTAGATTAAGGGATCGCTCTCTCTTCTCATAGTAAAACCTTGATGCAGATCAGCAATGTCATATATTTGTCTATTCATGCCCAAAAATCATAATTCAATAGTAAAAAATAAATATATAATGCCAATGATAATAGGATTAAGGATCTTATGGAAAGATTCTCCCTCTGAATGGTAAGCCACTTTAGTCATCTTCATTCAAGTCATCAACCTAACTATAATATTTTCATGCACCAACATATTTGTTAGATCATAAAGTCAGACTATATCCACATATTAATCATGGTCATATATGTTAGCATAATATACTTCACCATGACATCATGACATCAAACTTTCATCAAGGTTTGGTGTCAAATAGCTAATAGGAGCATACTTCAAGAATCATGATCAAAACATTACTTCTTTGTCACATAACTCAATCCATCAAGTCAAGGCATTCAATTTTACCATATGCTAGAATTACTACCAAAGCATAACCATGGTCAACAAAAGATCCTGAATATCAATCTTATTGTTACACTTCATCACCATGGTTACCATTTATTAGAATCAAGGTGCTAGCCTTCTTCATGGGATCAAGATAAAAATGATAGATGTTAGCCAAACATAAAGTATACCAATATATCTTAAATCAATATTTCCAAGTCTCTTCATAGAATCAAGAAATTAATTATGTAAGATACGTGTTCAATATAAAGTGCACCATTTCATAATAAGAACCATGAGTCCAAATCACTTTCATATGCATGCATAAACCATTTGAGAAGGAGAAATTCTCATCATACCTTAGGGATTACCTTGCTATCCAATATTACAACTGAAACATAACATTGAAACAATATACCATGCATACCTTGTAGTATTCAAATACCTGTGCATATTTTCATTTGACATAGGCAGCTTGTAGCACTTTGTCATATTTTCATCATGTGTCTCTTCACCTTTTCCAACTCTAGCTTTTGTTTCATGCATCTTAAATGATCCTCAAGAAGGATCTACTTATCAAAATGCATAAAGAGGTTAGAAGCATTCAAATACTCAAAACAAGAATTAGATCAATAATTCTAAACAAAAGTGAGGATATATCATAAATCGAAAAGAATTCATCTTCAATGAGAGGTGATCCTCTCCCTTCACTATTTCAATCAACTTTATCAACAATTAGGCCTACTAGAGACTATCTCATCTAGGGCTTAATCAAATATGTAACAAGTTCTTGAGCATATTCATATTGACCATGCCAGGTTTCATATCTCAAATATTTTCTGTAAACCATGGTTTCTCCTAACCTCATAATATCCATCAAACCCCAATACAAAACTTTCCTAATGTTATCTTCAAAGCCTAGAATTCTTTTAGGTATCCTCCATCTTCTCTTTCTTCCATCAAAGGTGTCTCCATGGGGGTGATCTCCATGACTTTTCTTCAACCCAGCTTTGACACCATGTTAATTTTTCTTAGGGCTATATTGTTCTTTGCTTTGATAATTGCATTTTTACATTAAGTTCTTCCCATAACATCATAATGTTATTCATATTTACATCATCATTCAGAAGCATATGCAACTATGTAGAAATAAAAATATCATCATCATCAATGCAGCGGAACATAAAGGTATAATAGAAGAAAATCATTCACACATAGAAACACCAAGATTAGTCGGAGACTAGAGAAAAACCCACTATGGGGAAACCCTTTGAAATTCTTATTCTTATTAGATCATCATCAAATGATTTAGAAAAAGAGAGCACACTAATCCATATATTCATTTATGCAACTATCCAACAAAACAACTACAACATCCATGAAATGAATCCATCAAAGCTTATATACAAAAATCTGATTTTGAAGTCCATAATGAATTGTCACTGTCTGAACTGTGGTTATTGAGCGAAATATTCGGACAAATGAGATTCCACCATTTAGGTCCCAGTCGCACGGAGGAGGAGTCATGCGAGTGACTATAACATCCCAGTCATACCCTTAAGTTTGGCATGCGAGCGACTAGGGTTGGATTTGGTCTCAGGGAAGCGAGCGACTGTGATTCTAAAACCCTAACTCCTAATTGCATGGAAGGAGAGTTGTCCATGCAAATGGAAGGGTCCAGTTCTCCAGTTGTATGAATGAGATTCTTTGTGAGCGACTGTGGTCAACTTCGTCCTATTCTGTGCTTGTGACTGTGGCCCAAAGCCCTAAAATTGAGATGCGAGCTTCAAACCCTGCAATTTCACCTCAAAGTGAACTTGTTCCTCTGTGGACGAGCCTCGGACCTTTGCGATCCAAAAACCAAGATAGAAGAGTGTCTCATGATTATTTCCAAATGAGGTAGAGGTCACTAGTATTTATAGCCTTCCAAGGGTGTCCATTTTGCTTTAGGGCGGACCTCGTCAAATGTGCAACAGGGATTTTCTTCATAAGTACACTTTCCCTTATCTGCTTTGAGTGTTCTTTAGGTCAATTTTATTCCTTTCAAAAATAGGAATTTGATGCAGTCATTATCTCCATCAGGTAAGTTCTACAAAGTGGGATTTGACCGCAGTTACATATTTTAACACTTTAATGGTTCTAAATCATTTGTCTATATTTGTGGGGATAATTTCGATCATTCACATACTCTGAGGAAATAAATGACCCCGCTCACTATGACCGCATGCATGAATATAGATTACTAATATTCTTTTTTGGGAGTGATCTTGGCCATTCACATGCTCCTGTCGATGCTTAAAATTAGGATTTCCTTCCCATTTCTGGCATGCTTAAAAATGGTTGGAATTTGACAAGGTGCATTTGCAGTTGGGATTATTGACCAATGAATTCTAATGTGACAACTCCCTGCATAAACTCAACATATGTTAATGCACAATATAAATGTAAAGTCTAAATTCACAAACACATTATCTTTAATATATATGTGTCATAGTCTACTCATTCTACGTTTTGGAGCTTTTTTGGACATATTTTATGGTTGAATTTGCCTGAAATTCAACATGGATTTATTGGAATTAAAAAGTTTGAGATATGTAATCTCCACAATCTAAATGCCCCAGGGATTTTTCGAGGAATTATTTTCATTTATGCATTCAAAAACTCATTTTACACAACAAAAACTCATGATCTTACCAAAAATTATTTCACCAGATTCTGACAAAAACTCCCAAATGTAGAGTAGTTAGATAACACCTATATATAATGCCTTGCATATTGAATATATTGAATTTAGAAGCTTAATATCCCACCCCATAGTTAGTCCAACCGCAATGGATTTAATCTCCAAAAAGATGTGACAATTCAAACTAACTTAAAACAATAAGACATTGGTAGTATCAAGGCTCAATGAGTAGGCTCGCCCACTCTCATGGAGTTTCAGATCTTGCTAAGTTATAAATTCATGGTATATCTAGCTTACAGGTTGTTCCAAATACTCTTGGTGTTAGAGTGGAAGCCACTAGGTTTCTGTAGATTTTCCTAGAGATTCACAAGCTCATGCAATTTGCTAAAGCACAGGACAATAATCTACTTTTACTTTCAACTAGCGGAAGCCAATAGATCGATGAAAACAATATGAACAAGAAGAAGACAAATCAATGGCACATAACACAAGATGTATCTAGGGAAAGCTACTGCTCAAAACCTCGCTATCTATATTGCATATATCATAAATATGAGTGAAGATACAAATCTTGTTCTCACTAGAACAATTCCGCACAAGTATGCTCAACTCCCTCAGCTCACAAGCTAGCTCTTGGCCAACACTTAGCCAATTCTGCAACTCTCCAAGCTCCTAATCCCTTGTGTAATTCCTAGGATGAATAGCTCGTATTTAAAGGGAATTCATGCTTCCAAAATTGCACAATCCAAGCATAGGATCAATCTCTTATGCAGGCATGATATTTACACTCCAGTAAATAATACCATTGATAGTACACTGTCCCTGCACTCTAGTCTCAATTGGGTCTTTCTCTAAACTAACATGCATGTTTTTCTCATGAGGGGATCCTTAGTTAATTAGAGTAGCACTAGTGGATGCATTAGTGCACCAACTAATTGTTAGTCCTCTATTAGTTCCAAAAGCAATTTAGAACCAATTTAACTTAACTTAACTTGCTAAACTGAGTGATCTAATTTCCAACTCAATTTAAATTCACACTAGACCCCTAAAATTTAGGGAGAACATATACATGACTACAGAAATACTTCAAAATTGAAATTCCTAAGCTAATTGAGTTAATTAAACGTAATTAACTATTTACAAGTTACTATGAGAATAGAATTCGATTTTAATTCTCAGTTTAATTCAAGGACAAATTACATTGGAATTTCTTGTTGTCATTTCTCAATAGTTTGATCTTGAGCCTTGCTAAGATTACTTCTATGATAGCCTCAGTTACCTCTTTCCATTGATAAGAATTGTAATGTTGATGTAAATAAAATTATGCAACGGCGAGGGAGATGGCTCAGGATTAGCAAAAAAAAAATAAAAAAAATCAAGGTGATTAAGTGGAAGCCATGGGAAGCTGTCAAGAATGCTAAAAAAGGGACTATTCAAGGAAAATAACCAACAAAAACAAGGACAACAAATATCTCCCAGAAAATAGTTACAAGGAAATAAGGACAAGATTAATTTATGTCCATGTTGTTAAGGCACAACTCATGGTTGAATGTATGTAGATGAACTGTCCATTTTGGTAACAACAAAACAAAAAATGAGAAAATATTGACCAAATTGTAGGAGTGACAGGGGACAACTGGCACGATGGAAAGAGCTAAAGAAGCCTAGCTGGGTAGGCTAAAATGACGGAAGAAAAATAAAACATGAAAAATGCACAATAATGCTCTCCTCCCATCCTGGCAGTGGCATATTCATCTAGATTTTCAAGAGAAGGTCAGGAAAAGAAATAAGGTGGGAGGATATTTTCAAAGAGGGGGTGAGAAGGGGAAAGATGACAATAAAGAAGAAGGCAAGGGGACAAGGTTGATTTGGATAGAGAAAAATATGGGGAGGCTCTATTTGAGGGTAGAAGAAGAGAATAATAAAGAATGCATAAGGAGGGACCCCTTGGACTCAAAAGAAGATCTCCAACAATTTATCACAAAAAGGAAGGGACTTGAACAAGGATGGATACCTTCGTGAATTCTGAGTGAATTAGCGATAAGGGGCTTAGAGAATAATGATATTTTTTTTTTCTTTCGGACTATTGTGAGTTGTGTTTGCAGTAGTCTCTAGGCTCTTGGTTGGGAGTAGAGGCAATGGACATCAAATGTTGAATGCTAGACGAAGATGAAGGAAAATCTAGATCTCTAGTAGTGATAACAGAAAAATCCTTCGAGCGCTCTCCCTCAAGCTCTGAAATATGGCTCGAGGGTGACAACAAGTGATATTGGTTATAAATTGTTTATGGTTGGGTGGAAAATTTAAGTCTCCATCTCGGTTTCTAGAGTCATCATTAGAGATAAGTACTTATGTGTACCTATATGTCATTGAATATTGTATAGATATATACCTTTTCATCCATCTTCATGTGAATAAATGGGTCCTCTGCTCCAAAAACTAGAATAGATAACCCCTACCTAGTGACATAATGATACGCATTAGGTATTATGCATTAGGATTAAGAATGACTTGATTCTTGTGTTTAATTCAAAAATTTAAGTTTTGATGTGGTCGCCTGAGATTAAGGATTATTAGAGAATCGTGGTCTAGCTTGAATTCTGTGATAAAATATGATGTAATAATAATTACTATAGGGTGTGTGTAGGATGATGCTTGAATATATGATGTTTTTTAGTTTCAACATGAGATATTGTCATGGTATATGTCATGAGTATGATGCTTGCTCTTTGTTTTATGCACAATAGAAGGATTCTAAACTCGTAATATTGGATCCATAATGTATACATACATGTATGTATGCCTTATTACTAAAATTGTGTGTAACTCTAAGAATAATTCCATTTTCTTGTATATACCTCAACAAGATGCCATGTTAAAAATTTTGAACAACAGACTAAACACTCTCGGTGGACCTTACCGGCTTATGTATAGTATTTTTTTTTAGTGAACATGAATGAGAAATGACAAGTGATTTACTTTTACATAAAGTAGTGTGCTTAATAGACGCAAAACTAGGACCATTTTGTGTCATATATTGAGGAATCCTACAAGCTTAAAGGAACTGAAATGGCGTAAGCTTAATAAATTGAAATTATGGGGGTGATAAATTGTGGAGACTATTGTTGTGGCAACTTTTATATCTAGATATGGATATTGATTATATATATTAAGAAACTTTTGTATAACGAGGAATGAAACATTGTCTGAAAATAATATATTCTGAAGTCACTTGTTTCAAACTCGGTCCTATGGTCATATGTAACAACCCCTGGTTGATTTCCTATGTAAATAAATAACAATAATAACCAAGATCACGGGACACGTATTCAAATCTGAATGTTGGGAAAAAAACATAGTGATAGGGATCACTGGTGATTAATAAATGGCTATGGATATTGGCAAAGGCAAAGTGGAATTAATTGAAATTTATTTATGAAAATAATGGAAAATAGGAGAAAACTAAGGTGAAAGGTCACAAAATTGCATGTGAGGAAAATTGAAGGAAAATAGATGAAAGTGAAGAAAATATAGGCCTCAATGATAAAAAGTCTTCTGAGGACTAGTTCACAGCTTTTGGCTAGCTAGCTTTTGATAGTTCAATTTTGGATCTCTCTCTCTATTCTCTCTTTCTCATACTTTTGCACAATTAGAGAAATCTTGGAGCATTGGTGAAGCATGCTTGGAGCATTCTAGTTTTGATTGGATCCATAGAAAATGCAAAGGCAAAGTAGTAAAGCGCAAGGAGATAGTGGGATCAACAGCTATAGTGGGATTTCTTTTCAAGTATCGAGTTGCATGTATGATTTCCTTGCTATTTTTGGCATGCATGGTATATGCATGTGGTTACTTGGTTATGATATGTCATAGGAATGGAGGATTGCCTGAATTGATAGTGGTTTTTCCTAGACTTTCCATTTCCTAGATAGCCACAGTGTTGTGAGCTTTGCCTCTTGTTGTTTCTGATTGGTGCTCAGATTCCTTATGGTTGTGGGTTGTGTTATCACAAAATTTGACCTTGATAGGCTATTGATCAAGCAGAATCTGAGTAACTATTTCAAACCAATCTTTTGGTTGAGTCTTAGCCTCCTCAACCTGAGAGGGCTCTCTCAATAGGTTTAAGATTTTTTATTAATGATTAGATGGCTAACTCTAGGAACAAAATGGACAAATGTATAACTGGTTGACTGGTTGAATCAAAGATTAGCAAACATCTATTGGGCTTATGGAGTCAAGATGATCTTTAACAAAACAACATGATCGGCAAAACATGGAATTCAAGGCACTTAGAGTTTAGGTTTATAAATAAAACAGTAACATGATGAAACAACACAGTTTACAAGCATGTGATGGAAGTTAGAGCATTTTCCAATGAATTCTAAGTATCACAAGCTCATACCACTACAAATAAGTAATTGAACAAGGCCATAAGAACATCAAACACATAAACTCCTTGTTTTGGTGATAACAGGTTGAGTTATTAGTTCCTGAAGTTATTGGTTGGAACAAACGCTCTAGAACCTTGGAACAACTTGGGTTGAGTTACTAGTCTCAGAGCCTTGGTTGGAAAAACACTTTGGAGCAATTGGTGGGTTGATTTACTAGTCCTAGAGCCTTATTTGGATAAACACTCTGGAGATATGGAAGGTTGTGGGTTGAATTAGTATTTCCTAGAACTACAGTTGGGACAAATGCTCTGGAGCCTTGGACAACTTAGGTAGAGACCGGTCTAGTTGGTGTTAGTGATGTCTGACTGTGAGGTAGAATCATTGGTTAATGTTGAGGTGGTTTGGCCACTATAAGTGTAACACCCTCCTCCCACATCTACCCAAGTAGTCGGCCAACTGGGGTAAACATGAAATGAGAGGCTACTATGATATGATTCGACCTCCTACGTAACCTTAAGGAAATGGAATCGATAGAAACATAACACACAAACCTCCCTCAAGTGCTTCAAGACCCCCAAGAGCTAATCCACCACTCCAGGTGCCCAACCCTTTAGTTAACCTAGCATTTAGATGAATTAAAACCAAATTCGTTCCCATGTCAAGGCATGCATGTGACTACAACCCTATAGCCACTCTCACAGGCTTTGCTTGACCAGAGACCCAATTTGTTAGTGTTATGCCAGCGAATTTTGGATTTGAGCCACATTTTCAGGCCCAAAGCCTAGGTCGCTACCTAGAATTGAACCATCCCTTCAAATAAGTAAAATAACATGGAAATGACATTACTAGAGCAAAAACTTGTTCAAGATCTTGACTGGACCCCTACTAGCCATGACAAGCCTTTTTTCAAACACTTAGTAAATATACAACCTACATGTGTAATAACAGATCCGAGCAGAAGCATCTGATACTTATCTGAGATTCACTATGAAGCATTGTCTCCTTATCACATTAGTTGCCATTTCATCCATTAGGTCATAGATACATTGATCATTCAATAACAAGTAAGAACATGATGAGAGCCATACATAGTTGCTGTCATAAAATGCATACATAACTAGCATAATAGGGACATAATTACTAATGAAATCATAGCCATATAAACAAGATATAATCCATCATAATGCTCATAGAGATACAAGGAGAAATAACCTTTCATTAATGATGTGAAATCCAAACCTGAGATGGGACTTCTAGATTCCACCTAACCATAGAATGGCTGAGCCAAATCTCTTTTCAACCATTCACCCTCATGCCATATTTCAAGCATGAATGTTGGATCTCATAGAATACATCAACCAAAACTCATCCAGGGATTCCAGAGGTCGTCCACCTCAACCCATCAAATAGTGATTCCACCACCCGGTCAGACATCACCAAAACCATCATCAAATTGGTCTTCATCCAAGCCTTCTAGGGCTTCCAGAGTGTTTGTTCCAACCAAGGCTTCCTAGACTAGTAAGTCAACCCACATCTTATACAGGGCTTCCAAGAGTAGTAACTCAACCCACAAAGGGCTTCCAGAGCATTTGTCCAACCAAGGCTTCTAGGACTAGTAACTCAACCCAAGATGTTACAAGGCTTCTAGAGCGTTTGTCCAACCAAGGCCACTAGGAACTAATAACTCTACCCAAGCTAAGAAAACATGATAACCAACCAAAATAAAACAACGAAAATAAACCCACAATCACCATGGCTATCTAGGAAATGGCAAGGCTAGGCAATCCACTGTCAATCTCGGCCATCCTCCATGCCAATGACAGATCACAAAAAAAAATCCACATGCATATGTCATGCATGGCAAAACTATTGAAAGAAACATACATGCATCTTGGTACATGCAAGCTAATATGATGTAGCAGCTTATCCTCATGCCATCTTGCACTTTCCTACTCTTCCTTTACCTTCTTGCTCCAAAAATCCAAGTATGCTACACCCACCAAGAGTGCTCCAAGAAAACTCTAAGTATCCAAGAGTATGAGAGAGAGAGAATAATGAGAGAGCTTTAAAACTAAACTACAAGTCTTGCCCAGTAATCCTTAGAATCAATTTTATTAATGAGGCCTCCATTTTCTTCAATTTCCATTATTTTCCTTCATTTTCCTCCTCACATGCAACCTGTGACCTGTCACCTTCCTTTTTCTCCTAATTTCCATTATTTTCATAAACAAATGCCAATTAATGCCTCATGCCTTTCCAAAACATTAGCCAGTGCCTTTGCCAATTCCCTTAGCCATAATAAACCGAATCAACACCCACCGTGATGTTTCTCCCACCATTCATCTTGGAATACATGTCCCATCGACCGTGGGCTTATATATTTTTTACATGGAATTTTCACCAGGGTTGTTACAGAACCCTCCCCCTTGGAGGAACACCGTCCTCGGTTCTCAATGACACCTATAACCAACAAGATTGCTGAAAGCAAAATATATTGTCCATGGAACTTTATAACACAGCTCATTGCAATATTTACAATGACCATCTATTAAAACATGAAAAAAATATCATTTACTAGAGCTTTATAACACAACTCATTACGGTATTTACAATAACCACATATACCACATACACATTTTCTTCAACCAACAAATAACCATAATGCCTATAGAGCTTTATAAATCCATCTTGATAGAGTATTTACAATAATAAACACATATACACATTTTCTCACCAGCAAATAAAAAGATATGATGCCTGCGTCTACAACAAGGGAATCCAGAGGCTCACACCTACACCCTCAAGCAATAGTAGAATTCACCTCCTTCCCAGGAAGTCCAAAATCCACTGCCACATTCAAACTGCATCCAATGTCCAACGTTATAATCCTACACCACTTATCCTCTTAGTGAACAGTTATCACATCATTGTTTTAGGGTGCACTCCCAATGTGCATCTGATTCCATCTGGAAATTCTAATGACCAAAACAAATCCATCCCTATCATTTCCTTCTCTGTTATGCATTCCCTCGGGAAATCTGGTCACCTCTTCCATGCAGTCACTGACCTTCCAAGTTCTGTTGGCACCCCCATCTCAGGCAGTCCATCCCTTAGCAAGGCTTCCTCACATAAGAAGATACAAAAACCAAGGCATATCCCTACCTCAAAACCATCATACCGTTCATAGCAATCTCATGGAAATAAATGGACATTATTGGGTACCAATTTCCCGCAATAGCTATGTTCCTGAATGCTTTACTAGTATATTGTTGCATTTTCCAATTCATTTTATTCTTGCAAATTATTGCAGTAGATTTCAATCACCCAACTGGGAATTTCATGCATTCCTGTACCAAGCACATAATTCCATTAGATTTAAAATAAATTGAAATAAATTCACATCATACCTCATTGGTAGCTCGTTAATAAGGTACATTTGCAATCCTGTTCACTTCCTGTCACAACAAGTCAAACTAGCATATTTGAGAAAATCAACATGTATAAAAATATCACATCAGGTTAGCTCAAAACATAATCATCAAAATCATAAATCACATGGAACCATCATAAACCAGAATCATAATTCACATGTAATCATCATATACCAAAATCATACATCACATGTAATCATCATAAACCATAATCATAAACCACATGTATAATAAAGATGAAATAAAATACTGATACTTATCCTTCATCGATCCTTACTTCTTCCTTCGTTTTTATTTCGTACGCACACCGGATCAGTTTCCACACTCGACAAACACCTACTGCCTTCTCCTCAACTAGGTGCACATATACATAGTGTGCATCACACACATACAACCACACACAACATGAAAATTCATGCAATACATGCACCTACACCTGACATACAACGCACACACACCTACACCCAGTGTATACAATACAATACATATGCCTACATCCAATGCATAACACAATACATACACCTACACCTGACGTACAACACAATACAATAGATCTATACCTGATGTACAACACATGCATGTACATAATGCACATACATAGTACCACATGCCCTCAACACAACATGTATGACATGCACACAATACAACACGTGCAGTAGTACCATATGTACAACATGTACATAGTACCACCTATACATTGCACCACCTACACAATGTGTGCACAACATCACATGTACATGATGCCACCTACACAATGTGTACACAACACCACATGTACACTACACCCCTTGTACAATGTGTACACAACACCACATGTACATTACACTCCTTGTACAACGTGTACACGATACCACATGTACATAGTACCACATGCACGACATGTACGCGACGCCACATGTACACAATGCCGCATGCATGACATGTACACAACACCACTTGCACACAGCACCACTTGTACAACATGTACACAGCACCACATGCACACAACACCACTTGTGCAATCATGCGCACCACACCATATGTACATAGCACCACATGTACAACATGCACACAACACCACTTGTACATAGCATTGCATATCCAACACAGAGCACCATATGCATACGACACCACATATCCATCATGCACATAGTACAATATGTACACAACACCGTATATCCAACATGTATACACACTACATATTCTCAATGTTGCATGCGCAAAATCATCAAATATGTAACATGTACAACATAGACAACAGTAATACCACACATCTGAAACCACATAGTCCTTACCAAGAAACCTTGCCTCCAATGTCTTATTCATGCTTATCCTAGCATGTCGCAGACCACACTACTTTCATTTCACTAATGTATCCCTTTGTATAATATGTCCATAACATAGAAATAATATAATCACATAATATCAACTCTAACCACATGATACTGACCTCATATATTTGTCATGACTACTCTTCCCAATTGATTCCTCGTAAGACCAAGAACCTCTTCATGTCATTTGCCTGCGTAAGCAATCATTCCTCCACAAGGATGATTCCTAACGACCCTGTTAGATAGTGACATACATAAAATCATACATATATATACATATAAATATTAGCATTGAATAATCATGATCCATGATGACACTGTCAGACATGACATACGTACATACATACACGTATACATATATAAACATCAACACAATCATGATTACAACGCAATTACCAAATATCATAAGGTCAAGGTTAAGATAATGCCCTTTATTCGTGCAACATATGTGCAACATCAAGAACAACAATTCCCAACATAGCCAAGGCATTTGATTCCTCATTTCCATTTACTTCACCTTCCCTGTTATCTTTCTCATGACCATCCTGCCACTATCCATTTACATCAATGGACCAAACCAGTCCAACCGATTGTCATAGTCTTACCTTCCACTGCACTTACTTATGCATAGAGATCCATTGAATCTTACATTACCTTTCGGGTACCACACAGCTCTCCCCTAGCTCCATTAACTTTCCTCTTTCTCAACCAATCCCCAAGACTCAAAACTTAAATGCAAACGCAAGAAACAAATAAGAATAAAACCATGAAAACCAATAACAACACGACTCTGCAAACAAAGTGGTATGGACATACACTAGACATAAACAAAACCGCCAATCAAGCAAAACAAATCACAAAACACCAAAAGCACAAGGCTGACAACAAACACCATGACTCAATCCCCATGGTTCCCAGGAAAGCTCAACCAAGCCTTTTTCAAGATTTTGTTGTAATCCCTTTTCCATGCAATCTCATGCATCATACTGCCATCAACACATAATTGTCAGTTCATAAATAAACTTAACAATACATTGGTTACCTTACCTTGTTGCGCCAAGCACATTGCTTGAAACTGAACACATCCACGACATCTCTCAAGGGACCCAATTCCCTTGACAGATCCTCCTGCAACTAGAGACTAGCTAATATACCTATCAAGTACATGTTCATGACTATAGCACATATCCACATAATGTAAGACAAAATAAAGGTTAAGAAGACTCCCTGTATGAAAGGCACTCATTCATTTGGAATTAGGGTTTCCAATCATAGCCAAAGGAATTCTTGTCCAATTCCTTTCTTTTACCCTTTTTACCTTATTGCAATCGAGGCTTACTATGTATTGTCACATCACCCAATTGTTAATTATATAATCACGTAAAGTGTTACCTTGTCATGCTAATACCTAACATGTTACCCTACAACTAATCACACATGTTAACCAGATGTTCCAAATATCAAGATAATCATATCTATCAATTTGAAATCAACCTTTACCAAGACTAAAAATCATGTCATATTTCATAGTCAACTTGTAGACTTAAACACAATGCTACAACTATCACCTACTATACTCAAGTACATATCAACTATCTCAACACATATGTGTTAGTACAATCCTCTTAAAACAAGATCATTTAGGAAAGAAACCTTATAAACACATACTCATATTATGCAATTCATCAAACATTCAACCAACTTGCAAACACACCATGTTAAATAAATCAATTAGATGAAATAATAGACATCAAACACTCAAACATAAAATAGACGACATAATCAAACATTCAAACAGTAAATAGACGACATAAGAAATCTTGTACCTTAATGTATCTCAGGGGAGGCTATCTTGTCTACACAATCAATCTAGTTAGCAAGATATAACTTTACAACATGTCAACTCAAACATAAATAAGATCATGATATCCATAACACTAACTAACTAACGTGTTCACATCATAAACTCATAAGAAATTATCAATTATGCATAGCAATCACATATATATGATCGGTCAAGATTAGTAACACACAATGAAACACAATAAGTCGACTCATACTTGAATGTCGTAACCCTAACCATCTGCATAGACCAATCCAACTTAGTATGATACATATGACATCAAGATCTTAATGAAATAACCCTAATCATCAAGTTACTAGCATATAACAACCATAAGCTATATATCATGCTCATCGACAACATATAACTTAATATTCAAGATAAATGTCATAAAACAACAAGAAGTTAACCTATAACAGACTCTCAACAACATAGAACATAATCATCATGTTATCTAATATAAAACAACAACAGCAATATATACAACTATAGGTTATCATTCTTGACTATCTGACACATGTGGATATAACTACACTAGTCAACTAACAACTATTATGAGTGTAACGATAAAATCAAATGACATCTACATAAACCTAATGTATATAAGCCTAATGCATATTACAATCCTTAACTTACATACCTACATGCCAAACATACAATACCTATAAGATGATCTACTCTTACCCCAAATTCTAATGTTGCAACCTCATTATGATAATCTGCATCTCTCATTCTATATCAGCCAACACATTAACATCATAACAACTGTTACACAGTAAAATGTCACCGCCATCATGTCTGTCTCCCTACTGTGTTATAAAACCACATTCACCTAAGCTCATGCTCCTTGAAATGGCTAAAAACCCTCTTTGCCTAAGTTAAATGAATCATCGCGTCTGTTCATTAAATAACCGCGCTGACAGGCGAAGGCTAATGTAACTGCTGCGCTGCCAGCGCGGAAGCACACGTATTTTCCACGCTGGTCCAATTTTACAGATAGCGCGCCCTCCGTTTCTACTGTTGAGCGCTGACCAGACCTCCTCTATATTTGATCTGCGATGTCAGTGCGCCAGCGCAGTGTCTCACCCGCGCTGATCCTGTTTGGGCGAATTTGTTCTAACAGCCAACCTTCCAGATCCCTCCAGACTTGGTTGTTAGCATTGTTGAGGTCGCCATCCTTTC
Organism: Pinus taeda; assembly: GCA_000404065.3. Lineage (NCBI taxonomy): Eukaryota > Viridiplantae > Streptophyta > Pinopsida > Pinales > Pinaceae > Pinus > Pinus taeda. The sequence continues at coordinate 8,910 of APFE031573953.1, read as the reverse complement.
TCTGGCATGTCTGTTCGACTGACCATCCACTTATCTTGGGGGAAAGCTCATCCTTTACCTATTCATGGAGACTCCTTCTCCTTTATAAGCCTCCTCCATTGCCCATGAGCAGCTAGTTTGGAATGTATAGACTTTGATTGAGGAATTCTTAGTGCACTAGTGCTGCTCTTTGTAGGCATTTGGTGTGTGGTGTGAGGATTGCTTTTGAGCTTGAGGAAGGTTATGAGCTTGTTGCCTTGTATGTGAGAGAGAGACCTCTTTGACTTGGGAGATTTGCTTCAAACGTGAATGCTTGGAAGACATGCTGGCTGGACCCTCTAG
>APFE031573952.1:0-25709 GCA_000404065.3 Pinus taeda | reverse complement strand
AGGTACATACCCACCCAGTTGTTCCCTGAGAATGACCTTCTAGGACAATTCTTGTCTTTGGTTCCCGGGCCTCAAAGAATACCGCTCCTCTTGCCTACTCTTGTCTTGGATGCCCTACACATCCTCAGAGAGCATCAAATGCCAAGCGATTACCCAATCCTCCCGTTCTTTCTTGCCAAGTGGAGACAAGAATGTTGTGCCTATCTCTTCCCCTTGATCGAGGAAGACATGCCGAAGTTTCCTTTGACAAGGAACTTGCCCAAGCTCCTTTGTAGTTGGGAACTTGTTAGAACTCCCTCTTAGCTAGGGACTTGTCCATTCATCAACAACGTCTCCTTCGCGGGTCCTTCAGCCGCTTGATCTCCTTCATCCCTTCGATGTCATGAAGTCTTTGTTTGAACTTCTTCTTGGCAGGGTACCGGCCATCGATCACTTTCCCTCCCGGCTTGTCATGTCATTGCTCCCTTCGTGGAAAGTGGCCTTCTTCATATATATCAGGTCCTTTTTTTCATCTAGCTACTCCTTTGTCATCTTGTCTATCCTTCATAATACTTCTCACATGGATTCTTAGTTGTACTCTCTTGTTCCCGTACTTTGATTTAGTGCCCCTTCATGACTTCATCGTGGTATTGCTTCAACACCAGATGGTGCTTTTGTTGGATAGCCTCTTCACCATGACATATTTGTAGAGTTGAATCGGTTATCTGCACCTTACTATCTCCAAGGCCTTCATAGGCGTCAAGGGCCCTTTATCTTTTTTTCTTCCTTTTTCAGAGTTGCCATGCCTTCTTTCGAGAGATGTTGAGGAATCTTTTCAAATCGTTATTCTTTGTGACCGCGATGTTCTTCACATGCTTGATCTCTTTCTTCATTTGCTTCTTCTTGGATTGATTAGTCAACCACCTTATACTCCTTATGAGAGCACTTCTTCATGTTGGCCTTTACTCCTCTGTAGTACATGCCTCCGAGCATGTCGTTGGCGAAAGAGATCCTTTTATTATTGATCGTGAGTCTAGAACTTTTCCCATGACCCAATCAATATATATGATGACATGGCCTAAACTTTGATGCATACATACCTCATCTTGATTATGCTTTTATCATCTCGGCTTTATTTGATAGTTCTCCTCGATTGGTGCAGCCTTTCTTGTTTCATCTGCTCTCGCCTGTGTATCATCCTCTCTTGAATCCCATAAATGGGACCCCCAATGAGACCTCTACCCCCTTTGAAAGAAGACTTTAAGCAAAGAGGTTGACTTAGTCATAAGAGGATCTTCCTTCTTTTGCTTCTTGTCGTCTTCTTTCACTTCTTGAGTTACAGGAGCTTCTTCCCTTTTTCTCTTGTTGTTGTTGTCCTTCTTAAGTTTAGGACAATCCCTTTTGTAGCGTCCATATTCTTGGCATCCAATCCATTGGACTTTGGACATGTAGTGGTCCCAACCAATTTGTTACTTTCCTTGCGAAAAGACGCTAAGGTATACTCAGAAGGGGACATATACTTACTTGATAGAGTTTGAGATGTGGTGAACTTGTTTTCTTCTTGACGACTTGAGGGCTTGCCTTCCTTAGATCTTGATGTTGTTCAAGTTGCTTTCTTCAAATGGACTTGCTTGATGACTTGACTCATACTGCCTTTCATTTTTCAAGATGGTGTAGCTTGATGTAGGTCCCCCTTTGATTTGTTCTTCTTGTAGGTGCCTTTATACAAGGCGTTTCTTCTTACTTTGTAGTCTTCCATGATGAATGATAGATGGTAGACCTTCTTGTCCTCGATTTGATTGAGACTTCTTGGCTTGATGCTTCAACCTTGCAGATGTTCTTGAGATTCCCTTTCCTTGATGTGTCACCTTAGCTCTGATACCGCGTTGAAGAATCTGGGGCAATGGGGTATAGCGGGATTCTTCTAGACTTGATAACAATTTGTGAAGCTATTTTACAATTTATTGTGTTATCTTAATCTTCTTCTCTTCTTATTAATGCATGTGTGTTTACTTTCATCAAACTGGTGCCAAAAACATAAGAACAAGAACACAAGATGTTGGCTCTCTGCCAAGGAAAAACCTCTCTCTCTCAGAGGGGAGAACCCTTTCATAAATTTCTCTTATTGGAGCTTCTTATTGGTCATTACGAAGCCCTAGACCCTTGACAATGATATCCTCCTAGCGCAAGTCGAGTCCTTCCTCCTCTCTGCACTTTGTTTCTTCGGCACTTCGTTCCCCGGCACTGTGTCCTTCTTTCAACTTTTGATAGTTCATGGTGGACTAGCTCTAGAAGAGACTCCAACCTTTCATCCTTGGCGAGATCCTTTACCAATGAAGAAACCTTCATTCTCTTGAACGACTGAGCCTTTTTCTTGATGAGCCTTTTTCTTGATGTGAGGTTGCAAACTCAATGTACACCAAGTTTACTGCACCTGCGGCGATTTCCATCGCGACGAGACATGGAAACCCTAAATTTCCTATACTTGGGATGATTTCGACAAGGTGGGACATGGAGTCCCCGGGTTCCTCGCAATTTGGCGACTTTTGTGGAGGAGGGACTGGGAGACCCCATGTCATGCTCCTATCCTAGTGGTAGTATTTCAACCACGCATAAGCGAGCACGCCCTCACCCGACCCGCCTGAACGAGTTCACATGGATGCCCTCGCCCGACCCGCCCGAACGAGTTCACATGCATGCCCTCAAACGACTCACCGAAATGAAGGGATAAGGGAGATATGGGAAAATGAGCTGACGAACATGCACAAAGCCAACCTCGAGTCACAAGTTAGCATGTTTTGATATGGGCTCATTCTCCTGGGCATGCTCTCGCTTGACCCGCCCGAACGAGTTCACACGCACGCCCTCAAACGACTCATCGAAACGAAGGGACAAGGGAGAGTCAGGTGAATGAGCTGAAAAAATTTGCACAAAGCCAACCTCGGGTCACAACTTAGCATTTTTTGATATGGGCTCATTTGCCAGGGCGCGCCCTCACCCAACCCACCCGAACGAGTTCACACGGACGCCCTCGCCCGACCCGCCTGAATGATTTGACACACATGCCCTCAAACAACTCACTGAAACGAAGGGACATGGGAGAGCCAAGCAAACGAGCTGCACGAACATGCACAAAGCCAACCTCGGGTCACAACTTAGCATTTTTTGATACGAGCTCGTTCGCCTGAGGGTGCCCTCGCCCGAACAAGTTCACATGGACGCCCTCGCCTAACCCACCCGAACGAGTTGACACACACACCCTCAAATGACTCACTGAAACGAAGGGACAAGGGAGAGCTAGGGAAAGGAGCTGCATGAACATGCACAAAGCCAACCTCGGGTCACAACTTAGCATTTTTGATATGGGCTCATTTTCCCAGGCGTACCCTCGCCCAAGCCGCCTGAACAAGTTCACAAATTCCCTCGCCTGACCTGCTCGAATGAGTTGACACGGATGCCCTCAAACGACCTGCCCGAATGAGTTTACATGGGTGCCCAAATGACCGAAACGAGGCTAAGCGACAAGGGAGAGCCGGGCAATCGAGCTGCATGAATGTGCACAAAGCCAACCTTGGGTCACAACTTAGCATTTTTTGATACGGGCTCGTTTTCCCGGGTGCACCCTCACTTGACCCACCTAAACGAGTTCACATGGACACCCTCACCCGACCCACCCGAATGAGTTCACACGCACGCCCTCAAACGACTCACCTAAACGAAGGGACAAAGGAGAGCTAGGAAAACATGCTGCACGAATGTGCACAAAGCCAACCTCGGGTCATTTTGATATGGGCTCGTTCCCCCAGGCGCGCCCTCGCCTGACCTGCCCAAATGAGTTCACACGGATGCCCTCACTCGACCCACTTGAACGAGTTCACATGCACGCCTTCAGACGACTCACCGATACGAAGGGAAAAGGGAGAGCTAGGAAAACAAGCTGCATGAATGTGCACAAGGCCAACCTCGGGTCACAACTTAACATTTTTTGATATGGGCTCATTCGCTCGGTTGCGCCCTCGCCCGACCCACCCGAACTAGTTCACAAGGAGGCTCTCGCCTGACCCACCTGAACAACCCACCTGAATGAGTTGACGTGCACACCCTCAAACGACCTGCACGAACAAGTTTACATGGGCGCACACACGACCGAAACGAAGGGGCAAGGGAGAGCTGGGAAAATGACCTGCACGAATGTGCACAAAGCCAACCTTGGGTCACAACTTAGCAGTTTTGATACGGGCTTGTTCGCTCGGGCGTGCCCTCGCCCTACCCACCCAAACGAGTTTACATGGATGCCGTCACTCGACCCATTTGAACAAGTTCACACGGATGCCCTCGCCCAACCCACTCGAACGAGTTGACACAGACGCCCCCAAACGACCCACCCAAATGAGTTTACATGGGCACCCGCACCACCGAAACGAAGGGACAAGGGAGAGCCAGGCAAACAAGCTGCACGAACGTGCACAAAGGCATCTTCAGGTCACAACTTAGAATTTTTGATACGGGCTCGTTCACCTAGGCGTGCCCTCACCCGACCCACCTGAATGAGTTTACATAGATGCCCTTGCACAAACGACCTGCCCGAACGAGTTGACACGGACGCCCTCGCTCGACCTACCCGAATGAGTTGACACGGACGCCCTCGCCCGACCTGCCTAAACGAGTTTACATGGGTGTCCACACTACCGAAATGAAGGGACAACGAAGAGCAAGTAAAATGAGCTTCACAAATGTGCACAAAGGCCACCCTGGGTCACAACTTAGCATTTTTAATATGGGCTCATGTGCTTGGGTGCGCCCTCGCCCGACCTGCCTGAACGAGTTTGCACGGACACCCTTGCCCGACCCACCCGATCAAGTTGACACGGACGCCCTCGCCCAACCCACCCAACCGAGTTTGCACAGATGCCCTCACTTAATCCACTCGAATGAGTTTTCACAGACTCCCTCACCCGAACGACCCACCCGAACAAGTTTGCACATACACCCTCACCTAAACAAGTTTGCACGGACGCCCTTGCTCGACCCACCCGAACGAGTTTGCACGGACGCACTCTCCCAAATGACCTACCCGAACGAGTTTCCACAGATGCCCTCTCCTAAATGACTCGCCCAAATGAGTTTGTACGGACACCCTCTCCCGAATGACCCACCCAAATGAGTTTGCATGGACGACCTCGCCCGACCCGCCCGAACGACCCACCCTGTAACGACCTACGATTCTGTCGATGAATGACCGTAACCGGGTGGAGTGCGACTATGGTTGGGAGGTTGTTCGAACAACATAAGTGCGAGCTCTTCGGTTATGCAACAATATGTTATGCACATATGAAGGGTGAGCTAATGTTTATATATGCGTGGAGCATGGTGTTAAGTCGTATGAAGGCCGACCAACATGGATGAGGGGGCCGACTTGATGTAGGGGCTTTTGCGATGGAGTAAGGGTGTGGGAGAGGTCGGTTGGGCAAGCCATGACCTCCCCCTGCAACGCATATATATTGAAGTGCATTGGAACTCATTTGGACATTCAACCATCGCAAATCATTCCAACATAGCATCTTCGCTCAAGGGGAGTAAGGTGCAGGTCTTAGTGCGCAAAGCTAAGGAGAAAAGGCGCAGATTGTGATGCACCCATTCTTGGGCAGGGCTGCATGAGGAAGACTTGGTTGAGCTTGGTTTTGGGTGAAGGCACGGGGAGGAGCGCCCGGTGGTTGGTTGAGGGCGTGCACGGGTGTGTGGCGCCTGATGGACGGTTGAGGCATGCACGGGTGTGGCTCCCGGTTTGTGCGAAGATGCCCAACGGTGAAATGAAGGAGTGCCTGGTTTGTGCGATGACTTGGCACGAGTGTCTTGGCAACTTAGGTGAGCACCCGCCCATTGTGAAAGTGTGCATGGTGACTTGGCGAAGTGTTGAGATTGTGAACAGAGGTGTGTCTCAGGTAGAGGCGCCCATGTGTGGTGACTTGGAGGCGTGCTCGAGTTGGGCAAACAACACGATCGCGCGACAAGGTGAAGAAAGGGTTGGTGAGTCGTGCAATGACTGTGCGGAGGTGTTGATGAGCTAGGAAACCAAGTTTGTTGAAGTTGTGAAAATTGGCTAAGTTTAAATTTTGGGTTTCTCAAGATTTAACTTGTACATTGTAAAAATGAATATTGTATAATATATTGATTCGGGTAGACTCATATTGCAGGGAGTTGCCCCTCCCTTTATACTGTTGTGCATTTCTCTTGTATAATGTTGTTGATAATGAATGTGTATGGGTATTCATTGGTATAAAGGAACACATTAATAATATTTGGCTGCGAAACACAAACTAAGTAGGAAAAGTGGAATGTTAGGCATAGTCTACAATAGTAAGTACTGGTGAAAAGGAAACGATTGGTAGTGCCACACCTCGCTATAAGTGGTTGAAAGACTACCGCAAGTATAGGGGCATGACAGGTGGTATCAGAGCTCGGTTGGAGCTGGTGAGCAAGGTTGCTCATGATGAAGTGACAGTGGAAGCAGGTACTTGCAGGTGAAGGAAGTTGATTTCACATACAAGTGGAACAAGGGTTGGTTCATGGTTACAGGGAACTTGGTGAAGCTGGTGAATGGTGAAACAGGTTTAGTAGAGGTGAAGCTTAGTGCTTAGACAAAGCTAAATGACAAGGCATGGCAGGTTTGGAAGAAAGAGAAGGGAAGATCTTGCTTACCTTATACAGGTTGAAGCGGATGAAAGAAGAGAACCCCCATATTCGAAAGGAACTTAAAGTCTTGGAAAAGAATGTTGAGGATGAACTTCTTCAACTTGGTTGGACAATGGAGCAAGCTGAAGTTGTAGATTGTGCTGACTAGGAAGAGGAAGCTGTGATGAATGAAGATGTTGCAGATATGACAATGATGGAGGATAAACTTGAGATTGATCAAGTTGGACTAGGATTGTGCAGTTTGCATACATGGATGAATGGGGATACTCACATGGAGGAGCCTCATGATAATGATGAAGTAAGTATTGATACTTGTGTTTCACTTGAGCATCTGGTAGATGAACCGTATGCAGGGAAGGGAAAAATCAGTTTGCCAATGCAGGGGAGCATCTTACCATGGATGTCTATGATGAGACCTTGTATGGAGAAGCAAGGATTGTTGATTGTTGTAGGACTTGTTGGGGTTGTTTGTGAACTTATGGTAGAAGGTACAAAGGCCCATGAAAAGGGAGGAAAATGATGATCGTTGCGGAGTATGGGTCATGCTTTAGCCACATGGAAAATTGGCTAAGTGCCCAGCATGACTCATGGACAGATTGAAGAAGGGAACACACTTGGGTGGACTTCTCATGGCTGAGACCAAGAGCTAGCCTTGGTGGAACCTTTAGTGGAGGAGCTATCATGGAAGGAATTCGTGATGATGATGATATGGTTGGGTGACCGAGTTCACTAGACTGAATATTGTAGACTTGGATGAGGATGACCAATTATTGTGATGGGTCTACTTGATTAGACTACATGGGCAAATTAGTCATGGACATCAGGTTGGAGACAGGGAGCATGGCAGTCTTATGCAGGGACATTATGTGGGAGCACTTATAAAGGTGTCACTTATGGGAATCCAATGAGGAGTGCCAAGGCAGGGATGTTCTGTAGGTAGATTTGCTGATGTGACATGGAGTTGTTTTACTTATGAGCCGATGGAGAAGTTGTGCACTTATGTACAACAAGGCCATGGACTTAGAGGGAATTGTGAGCAGACTATGGAGCATTCCTACTACATGGAGAGCCGAGGCATCTTGCAGACCTTTGGGCCGAGACTTGTATGCTTGCTGAGATGTTGGTTGGAGATGACTCATGGAGCTCATGATGACATGAGATTGTTGTGACTTCCAGGGAGACCTCATATATGGTGGACTTGGAGGATCTGATGCATTGAGGAGCTGAGGTCAAAGATTTTGATGCAGTATGGGGTGCATACTTTCAAGTACATGTATGGGAATGGCTTGAAAGAGTGACTTGATGTGGAGGTTCGATATGAGACACTTTGGAGTGATGGAGTTACGACGATGATGATGACTTGGCGGCAACAGTTGGGCATGGGTTGAGTCAAGACTCAACCACTTTTGACACATGGGAGCTGATTGATATATGATCATGGGCAGCACATGGATAGATGAGATAGGTGTATACTTGTTTCTATGGCACATTGCAGATATGATGGAGGTTTCTTCATGGACCTCGATGTGGCACATCGAGAGTTAGAGATTTATGGTCTCTTCATATTTAGGAGGCACACATATGGATGATGATGTTGGGATAGATGTGGCTAATTTCATGCAACACATTGACACCAAACATCATGGACAACATGTTGCAGATGATATGAGGACTACTTCATGGACCTGAGCATGTCTTACACTCATGGAGATGGATTCTTGATCGAGTTGAGGATGTGATGGGATATTTTGAGAAATGACTGATGATGGCATGAGGATGTGCATTCTCATGGTTTGAGCGTGATAGTTGGATTAGCTACCCAACTAGTTCAAACATGGGGGCCGACATGTACAGAGATGTGTTAGCATTGTGTTGGGGTATCATGGCAGTGGTTCACATGAGGACGACACATGATGAGGTTGACGTAAGAGGTTACAGGAAGCATGTAGCTTGAGATGAAGGGGCCAGCCTTCCATGATGGGAGCAGCATGTGGAGATTGTTATAGGGTGGTCGATGATCATGGATTGAGATGATTTCCGATGTATGACATACCGATGGGGTGTATACCTTGGTATGGTGATATTGGTGATAGATGGTTGCCGAGATGAGACATGATGGAGACAATGGTTCTACATATGTTGCAGGGATGTTTGCAGTATGTGGAGGGGTTCACATCATAGATGAGACAGTTATTATTGTTCTTGGTGGATGGCTACGAGGATGGTATGTTGTCGAGGATGACAATGATTTCAGGTGGAGTAGGATGTAATGATCTGTGATTCCGCCGATGAACAACCATAACCGGGTGGAGTGCGACTGTGGTTGGGAGGTCGTTCAAACAACATAAGTGCGAGCTCTTTGGTTATGCGACGATATGTTATGCACTTATGGAGGGCGCGCTAATGTTTATATATGTGTGGAGCATGGTGTTAAATCGTATGAAGGCCGACCAACATGGATGAGGGGGTCGACTTGATGTAGGGGCTTTTGCGATGGAGCAAGGGCGTGGTAGAGGTCAGCTGGGCAAGCCACAACCTCCCCTGCAACACATATATATTGAAGTGCGTTAGAACTCATTTGGACATTCAACCATCGTAAATCATTCCAACATGACATCTTCACTCAAGGGGAGTAAGGCACATGTCTTAGTGTGCAAAGCTAAGGAGAAAAGGTGCAGATTTTGATGTGCCCATTCTTGGGCAAGGCTGCACGAGGAAGACTTGGTTGAGCTCGGTTTTGGGTGAAGGTGCGGGCAGGAGCACCCAGTGGTTGGGTGAGGGCGGGCACCGGTGTGTGGCGCCCGACGAACGGTTGAGGTGTACATGGGTGTGGTTCCCGGTTTGTACGAAGGTGCTCGATGGTGAAACAGAGGAGTACCCGGTTTGTGCGACGACTTGGCACGGGTGTCTTGGCGACTCAAGTGAGTGCCCGCCCATTGTGCAAGTGTGCACGGTGACTTGGTGGAGTGTTGAGATTGTGAACGGAGGTGTGTCTCGGGGAGAGGCGCCCGTGTGTGGCGACTTGGAGGCGCGCCCGAATTGGGCAAACAACAAGATCGTGCGACAAAGTGAACAAAGGGTTGGTGAGTTGTGCGGTGATCATGCAGAGGTGCCAATGAGTTGGGCAACTGAGTTTTCCAAAGTTGTGAAAATTGGCTAAGTGTAAATTTGGGGTTTCCCAAGATTTAACTTGTACAATGTAAAAATGAAGATTGTATAATATATTGATTCGAGCAGACTCATATTGCAGGGAGTTGCCCCTCCCTTTATAATGTTGTGCATTTATCTTGTACAATGCTATTGATAATGAATGTGTATGGGTATTCATTGGTATAAATGAACACATTAATAATACTTGGTTGTGAAACACAAACTATGTAGGAAAAGTGGAATGTTAGGCATAGTCTACAATTGTAAGTATTGGTGAAAATAAAACGATTGGTAGTGCCGCACCTCACTATAAGCGGTTGAAAGACTACCATAGGTGTAGGGGTGTGACATGCCCGAACAAGTTTACATGGACACCTTCTCCCAACCTTCCCAAACGCGTTTACACGGGCACCCTCAAACGACCAGCCTGAACGAGTTTACATGGAAAACGACCTTCCTAAACAAGTTTACATGGGTGCCCTCAAATGACCCACTCAAACGAGTTTACATGGCAAGAAACCCACCCGAACAAGTATTTACACGAAAATGAGCCACTCGAATGAGTTTACATGGGCTCCGACACACAACCAAAATGAAGGCACAAGGGAGATTCGGGTAAACAGGCAGCGTGATCGTGCACAAAGCCCACCCCCGGTCACAACTTAGCCTTTTTTATATGGCCACGTGTGCCCTAGGCGCCATCACATGACACGACATGAGCCAACCCAACCCGACCTGACTCGCCCCAATGTGTTTGCATGGGCACCCACACACGACACGTCCCGACCCGTCCGAATGAAATTTGGGGTTTCCATGGGCACACGACTCGAACGAAATTTTGGGGTTTTTGTGGGTGCACGACCCGAACGAAGGCACGTGGGAGTGTCAGGAAAACAGGCGGCATGAATGTGCAAAAGACACATGGGTGGTCATGACTTAGCATTTTTGGCATGGCCACGTGTGCCCATGCACCCACACACGGCATGACACGGCCCGACCGGCTTTGGGTGAGCTGACCCAACCCACCCGAATGCATTTGAACGAGCACCCACACATGATATGACACAACCCGACCCAAACAAAATTTGGGGTTTCCTTGTATTCACAACCTGAAAGAAATTTGGGGTTTCCATGGGTGTGTGACCGAACAAAGGCACAAGGGAGCGTCGGGAAAACGGGCCAGACGAACATGTATAAGGCACATGAGGGGTCATGAATTAGCATTTTTGGCACTGCCACATATTCCCAAGCACCCATACATGGCACGACCCGACCCACCTGAACGAAATTTGAGGTTTCCATGGATGCATGACCTGAACGAAGCCACGAGGGAGCATCGGGCAAACGGGTCACGCGAACATGCAGAAGGCACATGGGTGGTCAGGCCTTAACATGTTTTGCATGGCTACATGTTCGCGAGCACCCACGCATGGCACGACACGACCTGACCCGACTAGCTCGAACGTGTTTGCATGGGCACCCACACATGACATGACCCGACCCACCCGAACGAAATTTGGGGTTTCCATGTGTGCACGGCCTGAACGAAATTTGGGCTTTCTATGGTTGCACGACCCGAACGAAGGCATGAGGGAGCGTTGGGAAAATGGGTTGCACAAATGTGCAGAAGATACATGGGCAGTGACGACTTAGAATTTTTGGCATGCCCACATGTGCTGGGGCACCCACACATGGCACGACACGACCCGACCTGCCCTGGGCGAGCCGACCTGAATCGCCCGAATGAAATTTGGGATTTCCATGGGTGCATGACCCAAACAAAGAAGGCACATGGGCGGGCATGACTTATCATTTTTGTCATGGCCACGTGTGCCCAGGCACCCACACATGACACGACATGCAATGACTCGGCCCGCCCGAAGGAAATTTGGGGTTTGAATGGGCGCACGACCCGAACGAAGGCACGAGGGTAGGAATATCTTTGAATCTAATACATAAATATACCTTGTGTAACATGCCCTTAAGGTATTCAACATTTTCTTTTAACTCTTTATAACACTTTAACATGTGCTAGTCCTATTTCAATGAGCAAGAAACTCAATGATAAATATAATATATTATATATATATATATATATTTATATATATATATATTATAGATATATATATATATATATATTTCTTTTCTTGAATAAATACAAATATCAAAAGTACATTTATGAACACTGAACCCAGTTACACTTTCTTCAACACCCCTCTTAACTAGGGAGGTATTCATAAATCATTACAAGGTGTTTGGCTATTTTTCAATCTTGAATAATTCACATAAGAGAAACCGGATTGGCAACCCATTTGTTATAACATCATATTAGCCAACATTGTTCATAGCAAGGCCTTGACTAAATTTTTTATCTCACATAAGATTAGAGCACAATGTTGGCGAGGCCAATGACATATAAACACCTTAGTCATTGTCTCTAAAGGTACATACCCACCCAGGTGTTCCCTGAGTATGACCTTCTAGGACAATTCTTGTCTTAGGTTCCCAACCCTCAAAGAATACTGCTCCTCTTGCCTACTCTTGTCTTGGATGCCCTACACATCCTCAGAGAGCATCAGATGCCAAATGATTACCCAATCCTCTCGTTCTTTCTTGCCAAGTGAAGACAAGAATGTTGTGTCTATCTCTTCTCCTTGATTGAGGAAGACATGCCCAAGTTTCCTCTGACAAGGAACTTGCCCAAGCCCCTTTGTAGTTGGGAACTTGTTAGAACTCCCTCTTAGCTAGGGACTTGTCCATTCATCAACAATGCCTTCTTCGTGGGTCCTTTAGCCGCTTTATCTCCTTCTTTCCTTCGATGTCATGAAGTCTTTGTTTGAACTTCTTCTTGGCAGGGTACCGACCATCGATCAGTTTCCCTCCCGGTTTGTCATGTCATTTCTCCTTTCCTAGAAAGTGGCCTTCTCCATATGTATCAGGTCCTTTTTTTCATCTAGCTACTCCTTTGTCATCTTGTCTATCCTTCATAATACTTATCACATGGATTCTTAGTTGTACTCGCTTGTTCCCATACTTTGATTTAGTGGCCCTTCATGACTTCATTGTGATATTGCTTCAACACCAAATGGTGCTTTTGTTGGATGGCCTCTTCACCATGACATATTTGTAGAGTTGAATCGGTTATCTACACCTTACTATCTCTGAGGCCTTCGTAGGTGTCAAGGGTCCTTTATATTTTTCTTCCTTTGTCAGAGTTTCCATGCCTTCTTTCAAGAGATGTTGAGGAATCTTATTAAATAGTTATTCTTTGTGACCGTGATGTTCTTCACATGCTTGATCTCTTTCTTCATTTGCTTCTTCTTAGATTGATTAGTCAACCACCTTATACTCCTTATGAGAGCACTTCTTCATGTTGACCTTTACTCCACTGTAGTACATGCCTCCGATCATGTTGTTTGCGAAAGAGATCTTTTTATTCTTGATCATGATTCTATAACTTTTCCCATGACCCAATCAATATATATGATGACATGACCTAAACTTTGATGCATACATACCTCATCTTGATTATGCTTTTATCATCTTGACTTTATTTGATATTTCTCCTCTATTGTTGTAGCATTTCTTGCTTCATCTGCTCTCGCTTGTGTATCATCCTCTCTTGAATCCCATAAATGGGACCCCCAATGAGACCTCTACCCCCTCTGAAAGAAGACTTTAAGCAAAGAGGTTGACTTAGTCACAGGAGGAACTTCCTTCTTTTGCTTCTTGTCATTTTCTTTAACTTCTTGAGTTACATGAGCTTCTTCCCTTTTTCTCTTGTTGTTGTTGTCGTTCTTAAGTTTAGGACAATTCCTTTTGCAACATCCATATTCATGGCATCAAAACTATTGGACTTTGGACGTGTAGTGGTCCCAACCAATTTGTTACTTTCCTTACAAAAGAACACTGAGGTATACTCATAAGGGGACATATACTTACTTGATAGAGTTTGAGATGTAGTGAACTTGCTTTCTTCTTGAAGACTTGACGGCTTGCCTTCCTTAGATCTTGATGTTGTTCAAGTTGCTTTCCTCAAATGGACTTGCTTTATGACTTGACTCGTAGTGCCTTTCATTTTTCAAGATGGTGTAGCTTGATGTAGGTCCCTCTTTGATTTGTTCTTCTTGTAGGTGCCTTTATACAAGGTGTTTCTCCTTGATTTGTAGTCTTCCATGATGAATGATAGATGGTAGACCTTCTTTTCCATGATGTGATTGAGACTTCTTGGCTTGATGCTTCAACCTTGCGGATGTTCTTGAGATTCCCTTTCCTTGATGTGTCACCTTAGCTCCAATACCACGTTAAGAATCTGGGGCAATTGGGTATAGTGGGATTCTTCTAGACTTGATAACAATTTGTGAAGCTCTTTTACAATTTATCGTGTTATCTTAATCTTCTTCTCTTCTTATTAATGCATGTATGTTTACTTTCATCAAACTATTGCCAAAAACATAAGAACAAGAACACAAGATGTTGGCTCTCTGCTAAGGAAAAACCTCTCTCTCTCAGAGAGGAAAACCATTTCGTAAATTTCTCTTATTGGAGCTTCTTATTGGTCATTACAAAGCCCTAGACCCTTGACAATGATATCCTCCTAGCACAAGTTGAGTCCTTCCTCCTCTCTGCACTTTGTTTCTTTGGCACTTCGTTCCCCGATATTGTGTCCTTCTTTCAACTTTTGATAGTCCATGGTGGACTAGCTCTAAAAGGGACTCCAACCTTTCATCCTTGGCGAGATCCTTTACCAATTAAGAAACCTTCATTCTCTTGACCGACCGAGCCTTTTTCTTGATGTGAGGTTGCAAACTCGATGTACACCAAGTTTACTGCACCTGGGGCGATTTCCATCACGACGAGACATGGAAACCCCAAATTTCCTGCACTTGGGATGCTTTCGACAAGGCAAGACATGGAGTCCCCAGGTTCCCCGCAATTTGGTGACTTTTTTGGAGGAGGTACTGAGAGACCCCATGTAACGCTCCTATCCTAGTTGTAGTATTTAAACCACACATAAGTGGGTGCGGCACCGCCATACTTTTTCCTTTTACCAATACTTTAGTACATGGTCTGTGCCTAGTTCAACACTCAGTCAATTTTCCAACAAGTGTTCTTAACAATGCAGCAAAAATAACTTACCATAAATTTATCTTTAGTTATTCTTTCAACACTCAGTCAATTTTCCAATAAGTGTTCTTAACAATGCGATGAAAATAACTTACCATAAATTTATCTTCAATTATTCTTTCCACACTCAGTCAATTTTCCAGTAAGTGTTCTTAACAATGCAGCAAAAATAACTTACCATAAATACTTTTTCAGTACTTACACTATTTTCTCAAGCTTAAAATGCCCAACGATGCAACTATAGTGTGCTTCCCAAATCATCTTGTAACACTCACTTGAAGGAACACAAAGGTGTCCCAGGTGGCATAACAGTGCATCCTTGAGGTGAAAATATGGAACTTGCTGACCCTCCAAGTGCGTATGGTATGTGTTGTTGAATTCTCAGTGGCTTTTGTAGAGAAGTGGAAAATCATAAGTCTCATGTCCATAACATGAACCTACGGTAGATGTCGGCAAGACCCAGAGAGTTGTGGAGCTCTCTTAGAGTGTTTGGGGTTGGCCAATCTCAAATGAATTGGATCTTGGTTATATCCACATGCACCCACCATTCATCAATAATATATCCTAGATACTGAACCTCGTGTCGTGTGGTCTTGTTGCACTGCCCGTGGCCTACACAACACAACTCCACACCTGAACTACAAACCTATCTGCCCGACTTTTCATTCTTCGACACCCAAACTTTGCCCGTCGGTGCGGTCCATAGTGAGGGCGCGTGGCCAGCATGCAGTGCGGCCTGCCTGCCTGGACGATAACCCGCCCCGCTCTGCCTGTCCGCGCTACCAAGTCTGACCTGCTCTTTGTAATCCACCCACTGGTGTGGCCCTCTTACCTGCGTCCTTCTCTTCCTTCTGTTTTCACCCAACTCCTTCCTTCGCACTTGTTTTATGATGTGGAAGTTTGAATTCGATGTCCCTTCGTCGAATGCCATCCTCCTTACTTATACGCATCCTTTCGTCCAAGGGCCATGTCTCTCAGGAATAGCAAGGGTCGGCTCCATCAACGCGCATGCCCAACTGACCTGCCACATAACCTCGACACACCCAATTCCAACCAGCCACTGCGTCCCTTCGTGTGCACCGTCGCACCCATGGGTTGGCTCCAACACCTCGCCGATTACACCCATCGCCGCACGTCGCACACCTGCCTCCATCCTAACTCATCTACACATGGTCACCTCTTTCATCTGAGCAACCAATAAGGGTTGCCCTCACGCCTTCCGACGGTGACTCACCCATCATGCAGGTATCATGGGGCGTGTGCCATGCCTAACAAGGTGCGCCCGCTATGAGTGCACCCATCACCGTCGTGCATAAGTGAATGTTGTGCCAAGTCTTCACATATAACCGAACACTCACCCAAGTCGCATATAACCGAACATGAGTGCTCGTACTATGAGTTCAATCTTTCAACTCTCTCAAGCACTCCCGACTCGAATACCTGACCCCCTCGCTTACGTGGTAGAGGTTTTCGGCACGATGGGACATGGAATCCCTAGATTTCACGCACTTGGGCAGCTGTCGTCACGGCGGGGCAGGGAAACCCTGCTTTCCCCACACTTGGACATCTCCTGTCGCAATGAGGCATGGAAACCGCAAGTTCCAGAGATAGACCAGGCAAGCGGTTTCCAAACCGCCATGAAATGGAAACCCCGAGCTCGCAAGACTTAGGAGGTTCTTCATCGTTACGCAACATGGAAACCATGAGTTCCATAAATTTTGGCGATTTCGGTCATGTTGCAACATGGAAACCCAAGTTCCCCACACCGGGGCCGCGGTTTTTGCCTAGGCGGGAGATGGAGACCCCAAAGGTTCCCGGAATTAGGCAGTTTCCCTCATGCTACAAAACAGAAAGCCCCTAGGTTCTGCGGACTTGGGTGGTTCTCTATCATTCCGTGGCATGGAAACCCAAGTTCCCTGCACTGAGGTCACAGTTTTTGTCGTGGCGGGACATGGAATACCCTAGGTTCATGGTTTCCATCATGCCACAGAATGGAAAGCCTCATGTTCGGTAGACTTGGGTGGTCGTTCCCTTTCGTGCGATGACATGGAAACCTGAAGCTCCCCAAACTTGGGTGGTCATTCCCTATCGCGTAATGACATGGAAACCTGAAGCTCCCTAGACTTGGGCAGCAGTTTTAGCCATGGCGTGAGCGACATGGGAACCCCACGTGGCACGCCCCCAGGTCTATGGTAGCCTTTCAACCATACTTGGTGAGGTGCGGCACCACTGAACACTTTCTTTTCACCAATACTTACGTTCATGGACTACGCCTAACCATTAGTCTACTTAGTTTGTTTTTCACAACCAAGTATTATTATGTTTCCTTTATACCAATGAACACCCATACACATTCATTATCATTAGCAATTATACATGAAGAATACAATTGCATAGTATAAAGGGAGGGAAAACTCCCTGAACAATGAGTCTTCCCAAATACAATATATTATTCAACTTTACAATGTTTACAAGGCTTTACAAGTATACTTGGGAAACACCAAGTTTCATACTTAGCCAATTTTACAAACGGGCAACACCTCTATGTGCCAACCGAGTTCCTTGCCCAAGCTAGGCGGGCATGCCCTCACATGAGCTACCAACCACACTCCTCAACCGAACCTTGTTTACCACTACACGACAGGCGGGCGACCTCACCCGAGTCACCCCACATTTCCTTTTGCACGATGGGCGGGCGACCTACCCGAGTCACCCGAGACACCTCCGTGTTTCTTCTTCCATGACGGGCGGGTGACCTACCCGAGTCACTCGAGACTCCCGTGTCACACCGAATGGCAGGCGCCTTCCTTACCCGCACCCTCACCCAATAATCGAAACCTATGCGTATCGTATGTGCTTTCCAAAGAGTGGGGGCATATATGCCCGTGCCTCTTTTGCGACCTGTTCAACTACTCCACACTTTTTTCTTGATCACTGAATGTTCATGTTCGAATGTCCATCTTTGAATGAATGCCAAGTGCTCCAATGCCTTGCCATATTTATACGAGCGGTTGGGTGAGTCGCTACCCAGGCTAACTCAACCACTGCATGCAAAAATGCCCTTACACATCATAAACTTGCCATCCGATTGCTAGTCAGCCAACAACCCTTCGTTCAAGTCGCCCCAACATGTAAGTCAGCCCGTGGGTTATGCCAAACACTCCCACGCTATAAACCAACCATCGATCCACCTCTAATGTGCATTATACTTATGTCCCTTCGCACATTTCAGTTGTAGAGTTCGCACTTCGCACTGACGGGAAGAAACCGAACAGTAGGTCCTTACACCACGTTTCCCAGACTTGGGTAGCAGTTTGCATCGTGCTACAAAATGGACACCCCAAGTTCCCTCGACTTTGGTGACTACAACATGGAAATCCGAAGTTCCACAGACTCTCGGGCGATTCAGGGTGTGCCGCGACATGGAAACCGCGAGTTCCCCGGACTTGGGAAGCGGTTTCAAAACACCCCAAGTTCCTGAGACTTGCAAGCTGGTTTGCATCCTCATGGAAACCCCAAGTTCCCCGCATTGGGGCATTGTTGAAAACCTCGTGTTTCCATCGTGCTGTAAAATGCAGAAACCCATGGTTCCATCAACAGCAGGACATGGAAACCACAAGTTTCCCAGGCTTGGGTGCCAAGGCGCGACATGGAAACCCCGAGTCCCCACAGGCTTGGGCATCGCCGGTTTCGGTCGTGGCATGACATGGAAACCCCAAGTTTCCCCAGGCTTGGGCGTTGGGGCGCGACTTGGAAACCCCAAGTTTCCATAGGCTTGGGCGCCGCCGGTTTCAGTCGTGGCACAACATGGAAACCCCAAGTTTCCCCAGCCTTGGGCACCGGGGCATGACATGGAAACGCCAAGTTTCTCTAGGCTTGGGTGCCGGGGTGCGACCTGGAAACCCCAAGTTTCCCCAGGCTTGGGCATGGCCTAGAAACCGCAAGTTTCCCTAGGCTTGGGCATGACTTGGAAACCCCAAGTTTCCCCAGCCTTGGGTGCCGCCAGTTTCAGTCGTGGCACGAAATGGAAACCCCAAGTTTCCCCAGGCTTGGGCGGTAGGGCGCGACTTGGAAACCCCAAAATGTTTTTTGATAGGCGGAAGCCCCAAATTTTAGGCGTGACATGGAAACCCCAAATTTTTGGTGCGAATGGAAGCCCCAAATTTTAGACGCCGGGTGGAAACCCCAAATTTTCGGCATCGTGGCGCAACATGGAAACCCCAAATTTTGGGCGCCGGTGTGTGGCATGGAAACCCCAAAATTTTGGGCACTGTGACGCGACATGGAAATCCCAGTTTTCATGGGATTTGGCGCCTTTCTCGTCGCGTCATGGAAACCCCAAATTTCCCACCCCCAAGCAATAAAAAATTGTCGTCTGGAGGAAGAGGCAAAGGCGTGAGAGTGGGAGGGTTGCGTGGATTTGTTTGTGACAAGAACGAAGCTCTAAATCGAGGCGACCAAGGGCTGAATCTCAGTGGATCGTGGCAGCAAGGCCACTCTGCCACTTACAATACCCCTTCGCGTATTTAAGTTGTCTGCAAAGGATTCTTCTCAGCGACTGTTTGGAAGTGAACTTCAAAGCTGCCCCAACCGAGATGCTTCATGGTCATGATTTGCAAATGACATGGGCCCCTGGGGGTCGAGATACAGCTGAAGAGTGATGTGCACCACTTCTAGCATGGATTCTGACTTAGAGGCATTCAATCATAATCCAACACATGGTAGCTTTGCGCAAGCGGCTTTTCAACCAAGCGCGATGAACAATTGTGTGAATCAAGGGTTCCTCTCGTACTAAGTTGAATTACGTTTGCGGTGCGGTTCATCAGTAGGGTAAAACTAACCTGTCTCACGATGGTCTAAACCTAGTTCACGTTTCCTATTGGTGGGTGAACAATCCAACACTTGGTGAATTTTGCTTCACAATGATAGGAGCCGACATCGAAGGATCAAAAAGTAACGTCGCTATGAACGCTTGGCTTCCACAAGCCAGTTATCCCTGTGGTAACTTTTTTGACACCTCTAGCTTCAAATTTTGAAAATCTAAAGGATCGATATGCCATGCTTTCATGGTTTGTATTCATACTGAAAACCAAAATCAAATAAGCTTTTACACCTTTTTTCCGCACGAGATTTTTTTTCTCGTTGAGCTCATCTTAGGACAACTACGTTATCTTTTAACAGATGTGTCGCCCTAGCCAAACTCCCCACCTGAAAATGTCTTCTGCCCGGATCGACCCACTAAAACGTGCCTTAAGGCCAAAAACAGGGGCAGTGCCCCATCTCCACCCCTCAGAGTAAGTAAAATAACGTTAAAAGTAGTCATATTTCACTTTCATCGAAAACGACTCCCACTTATTCTACACCTCTCAAGTCATTTCACAAAGTCGGACTAGAGTCAAGCTCAACAGGGTCTTCTTTCCCCACTGATTCTGCCAAGACCGTTCCCTTGGTTGTGGTTTCACTAGATAGTATATAGGGATAGTGGGAATCTCGTTAATCCATTCATGCACGTCAGTAATTAGAAGATGAGGCATTTGGCTACCTTAAGAGAGTCATAGTTACTCCCGCCGTTTACCTGCGCTTGGTTGAATTTCTTCACTTTGACATTCAGAGCACTGGGAAGAAAT
The DNA here is from genome assembly GCA_000404065.3 of Pinus taeda. Lineage (NCBI taxonomy): Eukaryota > Viridiplantae > Streptophyta > Pinopsida > Pinales > Pinaceae > Pinus > Pinus taeda. Next base: position 5,133 of record APFE031573952.1, on the reverse strand, counting down.
CACATTGCGTCAGCATCCATAGGGACCATCGCAATGATTTGTTTTAATTAAACAGTCGGATTCCCCTTGTCCATACCAGTTCTGAGTCTCCTGTTTGACGCCCAGGGAAAAGCCCCCAGCAGGGAGCATTCTACGCCCGTAGCCCAATCAGCACGCGACTACCCGCCCTCACCATGAGAGAAGCTCGGGAAGACTGCCAACAGCCCACTAGTTGAGGGCACAAGCCCCTAGGCCCAGCCCTCAAATCCAATCCTTTTCCTGATGTTACGGATCCATTTTTCCTACTTCCCTTACCTACATTATTCTATTGACCAGAGGCTATTCACCTTGGAGACCTGATGCAGTTATGAGTATGATTGGGCATGAGTGGTACTCGGTCGTCCAGATTTTCAAGGGCCACCGAGGGCTCACCAAACACTACAAGACGTGTGGTGCTCTTCCAGCTGTTTAACCCTATCTCCGGGTGAACCGATTCCAGGGTGGGAAAGCTGCTAAAAAGAAAAGATAACTCTTCCCGGGGCCCCCGATGACGTCTCCGGATTTCCCAATGTTGCCACCCGCCGCCATGTCCCGGTTCGGGAATATTAACCCAATTCCATTTCAATGCTCGTGTAGAGTGCACCCTTGATACAAGGCTTCCCCATCTCTTAGGATCAACTAAACCATGTCCAAGTGTTGTTCACATGGAACCTTTCCCCACTTCAGTCTTCAAAGTTCTCATTTGAATATTTTCTACTACCACCAAGATCTGCACCGGGGGCTGATCCACCCAAGCTCACGCCTGAGCTTTCTGAGTGACCCTTGCATGCTCCTACTCATCGGAGCCAAGCAATTCCTCTGATGGTCGAGTATAGGTTGTGTGCTTCAACGCCATCCATTTTCAGGGCTAGTTGATTTGGCAGGTGAGTTGTTACACACTCCTTAGCAGATTTCGACTTCGATGACCACCGTCCTACTGTCTTAATCAACCAACACCCTTTGTGGGATCTAGGTTAGCATGAAATTCAACACCATAACTTGAATTTCGGTTCATCCCGCATCGCCAGTTCTGCTTACCAAAAATGGCCCACTTGGAGCTCTCGATTCCATGGCACAGCTCAATGGAGCACCCTCAACCCTATTTAAAATTTGAGAATAGGTCGAGGGCGTTATGCCCCCAATGCCTCTAATCATTTGCTGTATCCGATAAAACTCACACGTGAGCTCTAGCTATCTTGAGGGAAACTTTGGAGGAAACCAGCTACTAGATGGTTCGATTAGTCTTTCGCTCGTATACCCAAGTCAGATGAACGATTTGCATGTCAGTATCGCTACGAGGCTCCACCAGAGTTTCCTCTGGCTTCACCCTGCTCAGGCATAGTTCACCATCTTTCAGGTCCCAACAGGTGTGCTCGAACTCAAACCCTTCGCATAAGCTCAAGGTCGATCGACGATGCACCCCCCAAGTGAGGGGATCTTGCCCGTCAGCTTCCCTGTGCCTCACAAGTTTTCAAACCCGCCGACTCGCACACATGTTAGACTCTTTGGTCCGTGTTTCAAGACAGGTCGAGTGGAAAGCCCGCCAACCAACACCACGAGCGTGCAGGTGCACACAACCCGCCACAAGGGCGCACGCTTCATTCCTCGACCAACACAACGGGAAACTGACAGGTGGAAATCCACCCACGCTTGTGACGATGTAGCAACCCATGTTGGTTTTCACCTCAAGTCGAGCGGTGGACCATCCTGAGCCATTCTACATCCAACCGAGACGCATTGAAAACCTCCATCTGCTTCCCTCCCAGCAATTTCAAGCACTCTTTAACTCTCTTTTCAGATTTATTTTCATCTTTCCCTCGTGGTACTTGTTCGCTATTGGTCTCTCACCTGTATTTAGCCTTGGATGAAATTTTCCACCCAATTAGGGTTGCATTCCCAAACAACCTGACTCGTCGACAACGCCTCCTGATGCGGCAATGTGCTGGGCCGATGGGGCTATCACCGTCTTAGGCGCCCTCTTCCAAGGGACTTGGCTCAGATCCGCCACTGAGGATGCTTCTACAGACTACAATTCAGGTGACGCTGCTGCCCGATTTTCATCCTGGGCTCTTCCCGGTTCGCTCGCCGCTACTAGGGGAATCGCCTGAGCTGAGGTCGCAAAGTTGGAGCTAAATCTGCCCTACTCGATGGGAGGGAAAGAGAGAGCAAAGCAAGTTCGAGCGACAACACACAAAGCCCACATTAGCTAATGCTAACTGCCCATTCAAGGGGACAAGATCACCACTCACCGACGCATGCCATGAAACATCGATTGAGGTATTTCAGCCAACTGCACCATGTTGGGCACAGATGACCAGCTCCGCTGCTCCCTAGAATATTGCAGGGAGCACGTTTGAATGGGATGTGATGCCCAGATAGACATGCCCTCAACCGAGGCCTCAGGCGCAAATTGCGTTCAAAAGCTCGATGATTCACGGGATTCTGTAATTCACACTACGTATCGCATTTCGCTACGTTCTTCATTGTAACAAGAGCCGAGATATCCGTTGATGAGAGTCATTTCCACGTGTTACCAAAAAATCAGCCACAACACTGAATAGGGGCAGCCCCCACAACAAATGCAAGGCCAAGGGCCAAATGGAGGAAAAACACACGAGAGAAAAAGAAACAAAGGTGCCTACCCCCCCTCAAAGGAGAAGGCTCAAATAGAGAACAATCTCCCTAAGCCCCACGCCCTCGCAAAATGGGGGGAAATGCATGGAATAGTAATCAAGAAGGACTAGGGTGGCCACCCCTGGAGCTCGCACTACTTTTAGTCCTTCCCGAACACCAGCCCACAACAATTCCCCCTTTTCTCCGTAAAGCTAGGGACCGAAAGGAAGAAGGGAAGAAAACAAGGTGAAAGAAATAGAGATCAAAGGTTGCTACTGGCTCACAAGGGGAGGGCTCAAACAAATCACAAGCCTCCCAAGCCCCATGCCTTCACAAAAAGGGGGCAATTGAAGGGGATGATTATCAAGGAGGACTAAGGTGGCCACCCCAGGAGTTGGCACTGCGTTTTGTCCTTCCCGAACACCAATCCACAACAATGCCACCTTTTCTCCGTAAAGCTAGGGGCCAGAAGGAAGAAGGGAAGAAAACAACATGAAAGAAAGGGACATCAACCATGGTTACCGGCTCACAAGGGGAGGCTTCCAACAGAGAACAAGCTTCCCCAATCCCGTGCCTGCACAAAAAATGGGGGAACTGCAGGGGACGACGATCGAGAAGGACTACGGTGGCCACCCCGGTAACTCGCACTGTGTTTCATCCTTCCCCAACACCAATCCACAAAAATCCCACCTTTTCTCTGCAAATCTAGGGGCTGAAAGGAAGAAGGGAAGAAAACAACATGAAAGAAGGAGAGATATCAAACATGTCTACCAGCTCACAAGGGGAGGCTCAAACAAAGAACAAGCTTCCCCAACCCCGTGCCTTCACAGAAAGGGGGGAACTACAGGGGACGCCAATCAAGAAGGACTAGGGTAGCCACCCATGAACTTGCACTGTGTTTTGTCCTTCCCGAACACCATCCAAAACAATCCCACCTTTTCTCCATAAAGCTAGGGGCCAAAAGCAAGAAGGCAAGAAAACAACACGAAGGCGAGAGATATCAAACATGGCTACCGGCTCACAAGGGGATTCTCAAACAGAGAACAAGCTTCCCACCCCCTGTACCTTCACAAAAATGGGGTAACTGTAGGGGATGGGGACCGAGAAGGACTAGGGTGGCCACCCTGGGAACACGCACTACTTTTCATCCTTCCTGAACTCAAATCCACAAAAATCCCACCTCTCCTCCACAAAGCTTAGGGGAAAAAGGAAGAAGGGAAGAAAATAACACCAAAGAAACAAAGATCCCAAGAAAAGAGGGAAGCTCAACAGCACGCCGAGTAGATTTCCACTAACCAGAAAGAAATCGAACAAGGCACCCAATCAAAAAGCATCCCACCTCTTCACACCCTCCCACCTACATGTACGACACAACACCCTTTCTAGCTTTATAACATAACTGTTACGCTGAAATTTGTCACCATGACTATCTGCAGTTAATATGGCTCCATCAATAGTCATATTATCCTCCTTGTCAAGCCTCATACCTCTGCTCTTCATGTCAAACTTCAAAAAGATAGAAAGTCACTTAAAAACATGTTTATCTTTGCGTACACAGGTTCTCTCTACCTTGCCTGCATGTACGCATCCCAAACACAGTGTGCCTGCGTACTTATACGCTCTGTAAGTCAAAGGATGGGTGCGTACCCCTGTAAAGGTCAAAAGGCGTGAGTTTCATCTTTAAAAAGTTACTTGTGGTCACTTCTAGAGCCTTCTAGAAGAGTGTTTGACGTGTATTGAGCGCCTCCAGATGGTTCATGCATCCCTATGATAGAGGAACTTATCCCATCAAGAGAGGAGCTACCCCATCCAAAAGAGGGAGTATCCCATTGATGTTGGAACTAAATAACTTCCTCTAGAACACTATAAATACAAGCATTGGGCTAGAGGAGGGAAGGTTGAAAGCTAAACATTCCAAAGGGTAAATGCTGCTGGAATTAGGACTTCCATTGTAAACTTGTGAGGAGAGATTACTATCCTTCCTTGTTGCCATATTGGGAGTGGGTGAGCTTGTCAAAGTAGAGGAAATCTCGTGTTGGACCCTGGGAGGAGCTTGCACAACACCAAGGCTCAGGTTGTAATGGTTCCTTTGATTATTTAATACAAATAAGTCCATTCTTCTCAATGATTTGTTAATTAATTATTTCATGTATTCCTTGGTCAATATGATAGATATGCTTTATTTTATGATGAATATTCAGATGCTATGTAATCGTTTGCTTTGTCAGTGTATGCAGGTCTGAAAGTGAAGGAGGAGCTCATCTGGATCAGCAAGGCTGGACTGCTACAACAAGCGTGGGACCTAGGGTAAGATCGAAAACATTTGAATTCTCATAGAATGATGTGTATCTAGAGAAGGATAGCTCTTGTTTGGTTTGTTTGTCATTAGAGAGTCTTAGACTCCTAGGAAGGTTGGATTTTTCCGCAAATATAACCCATTCCGTGTGACAAATTGGCGACTCCGCTGGGGATTCCATTGTTGGGTTTGATTTTTCCTCTTGT
>APFE031573946.1:78966-124751 GCA_000404065.3 Pinus taeda | reverse complement strand
TTTTGATCCTAGTTTGTACAAGAGTATTGTAGGCAGCCTTATGTATTTAACAGCAACTAGGCTTGACATTATGTATGGTGTTAGTTTAATTTCCAGATTCATGGAGAGGCCAAAGGAGGCACATTGGCAGGCTGCAAAAAGAATTTTGAGGTATGTCAAAGGTACAAAAATGTTTGGAATTTTATATAATGTCTCAGAACATTCAGATTTGGTTGGATACAATGATAGTGATTGGGCTAGAAGTGTTGATGATCGGAAAAGCACTTCCGGTTATGTTTTTCATATGGGTTCAGGAGCCATTTCATGGGCTTCTAAGAAGCAGTCCATTGTAGCATTGTCTACAACAGAGGTTGAATATGTGGCAGCTACAGCAGCAGCATGTCAAGCAGTTTGGATGAGAAGGATGTTGAGGAGCTTAAGCCAAGAGCAGGCAAAAGCGACAATGATTTTTTGCGACAATAGCTCAGCTATTGCATTGTCAAAGAATTCAGTGTTTCATAAGAGAACGAAACACATTGATACAAGGTTCACTACATCAGAGAATTGGTGAACAAAGGAGAAATTGTCCTAGAACATTGCAGGACTCAAGAACAGGTTGCAGACATCTTGACAAAGCCACTGGATCAGAAAAGATTTGAATTTTTGAGGAAGTGTCTGGGTATGACCGAATGCCCAGCAGTTGAAATTAAAGGGGAGTGTTAAATTTGTAATTTCAACCGCGCCATACCAACGCCAATACCACCACAGTAAACCTCAAATCCGCCTGAACCATATCGCACCGCTTTTTGTTAAAGGTGGTTTCCGTACGAAGGCACTTCGATAAAACCTGGAGCAGACGCGTGGATTGGGGTGACATCACCCTCTGACATTTATCGGACGATAAATGTCGGTCAGAACTTGGCATCCGATATGCATCCGATTTGGTCTTCCATCCTCCGCCGTCCGATCGCAAGGAAGGTATACAGGGTCTGCTAAAGTTAAATGCGTGGAGTAATACTTTGCCCATACCCTATGTTAATGATATGACATGTTTTTAGGTAAGGTATTTAATGTTTTTACGGCGCGTAACATTTAATTTATACGGGAGTATGGGTGTAAGAAGGTCATGTAAGTTTTTATTAATTGCATAGGAATAGTATGATACATGTTTTATAAGTGAGTTGACTCTATGTTAAGTGGATTGCACATGGGGAGGAGCAGAACCGGGTTCGCAGCGAATGAAGAACCAGGGATTGAACGCACAACAGTGCGATGAAAAGAACAGAGCATGAAATGCAAAGAACAGAGCATGAAATGCAAAGAACAGAGCATGAAATTTTTTTTGTATGCTGAAGTTTTTATTCATTGTAATAAGCAGGCATGTAATTTCTTGTTTTTGAAGCTACATACATAAAAGTTTGTTTTACAACAATATATGTAAAAATGGTTTTACATCAGTAAATGTAAAAAGGGGTTTTATAGTAGTAAACCCAGCTCAGTAAATTCTCAGGTGGAAACAGAGTTTTGGTTAAATATTGTTTTTGGTAAATCCCTCTCAGCAAAGAGGATGAATATGTCTCAGTAAATTTATTTTAATGAATGGAAATCTTTTATGGTGGTGCAATACTTTGGTCAGTAATTTTTTGCTTCCTTGTGTAAAAAGATCCTGGAGTAAAAGTAAACAGAGCATTGCCTCTGTGTGTTTTATTTTTGTGTTTTTGGGATTTTGCCCTTAAAAATCCCCAACACTCAGATTGTCTAACAATGCAATATAAGTATGAATATCTTTAATTGTCTTAATAGCTATATATCTAAAACAAAAACTAAAAGACAGTAAAGTGATCATGTAAACTACTCAAAATTTTCACAAAACATAACCATGCTAACCATCCAATTACTCATGAGGAGTCAATAGGTGCCATATCTTTGGCACTGGGACATAAAAGCTATGTATGAGGAAGGCAAGGGATGTGTTTCTCAATCCGGATTAAGCCAGCATTTTGTAGTTGGATTTGACCATGGATCAATTGAAATTCCCTGTGAATTTATTTGGAGGCCATTATCTTGTTTGGATGGTCGAGTAAAAATAGACACTATTATTTTTCCCACATTGTTCTTTCATAAGGCATTATAAATAAATTCTCTGTCTAATGAAACTGAGTATATATGCCTCAAGAATCACCACGGTCTTGGACTAAAAACTCTCATTCCTAAGTCCAAATCGGTGTTTTTCTCAGCTTGCTTTAGCTCGAATTCCCAACCTGAAACGAATTACTCGATAGGGGGAGGCGTATTAAAATTGTAACCTTGAGCTGTTTCTTCCCAACATTACACATTACCACTATACCTACAAACTCTATAGCTTACATAAACCCACGATAGTTGACCAAACAACAATTTTGGAGCCAAACTTGAGCTTACTAATCAAAACCCGTGTCTCGTGAAACATATTACAACTTACTAATCAAAACCTGTGTAACACCTTCCAACTTTCATTGCCACCTTACACATGCATTGAGGTAAATGAGGGCCCTCATCTGGCCACCTTGAGTCATGCCTCATTATTGCACCGTCCTTGGCTTAGATCCCACTGAGATCACTACACTCTCTCACCTTCATTGGAAAATAATTTTAATTTACTTTTTAGTATAAGAAATATTTAATTCTTTCACTATTTAATATGGAAATATTTAATTTTATTATGGAGTTAAAAAATAATATGTAAAATAATATTATTGATATGATATGATTGGTAAACTCATTTTATGTTGAATATATATATATATATATATATATATATATATAGATTCAACATTAAAATGAATTAAGCATCATATAATATCAACAATATTATTTTGCATGTAGTGTAGGTGGATACAAGTAATATGAAAGCAAGTCCCATCACTAATTATGGTCTTTGGAGTTTTGTTGTTTGGAATAGATTTGAACATCTTTATGATTATTTATGTCTTTCTTTTCTTCTTGATCAAAATGACTTTATTTTTTGTCCCCTCCTTCATGGTCTAAAGGACTTTGTTCTGAGAATTGCCATCCTTTTGGTGTGTTAGATTGCCTCCTCTTCTTCTTCCTTGCCTCCTCTTCTTCTTCTTTGTATTCTTCCTTGCAAGTGGGCACCCTTGCTATAAATGTCTTGTGTTAAAGCATATGCCGAATCTAAATGCCATGTTCTCATAGTCTATAACTTGTGACCAAAAGAAGTTTTGGTGTTTCAGATTTATATGATTAGGAAGTCTTTTTTTGAGATCAATATCCACACATGTTCTGGCAAATGTGAAGATACCATTCTTTGTTTCTTTGGAAATCCAAATTTTTAATTTTTTCCAAATTATTGCCTATATCTTCAAGGACTTTTTTGTGTCAAAATGGAAGGGGGAGGTTCTGGAGCCTAACTCAAACTGATGTTGGTATTATAGAAACTACCATAGAATTAGCATCAAACTAAGAGAAGCAAGGCCTGATGAATAGCTGGGATATACCCAGTGCCCTTCATTAAGAGCACATTCCAGATTCTTCCTTGTTTCAAACTGCACTATGAAGAAACCTTTTGAGCATAGAAAAATTTTGAAGTCTAGAATCCATGTGCAAACAATCCAATGCTTTAAGTTTAAGTTAAAATTCATAAAACCTCATAAGACTACTTTTAATTATAAATGAAAGAATAAGGAATTAACTTTAGAAAGATTTATCTGCGTAGATGGAGCTTTTTCCATCTGTTCAACAATATAAGGACCCATTAAATTTTGGATCTATTCTACAGAAGCTAGAACCTTCCTTTGGGCAACATCCTTGGAGGCCCATTAACTGATTTTGCAGCAGGGGCACCCCCACGCAGTGTTCAGAATAATGAATGAGTTTTTAAAAATATTATAGTCTTGGAACTGTGAGGAATCTGATAGAACCTTCCCAGAATATTGTAGGCTTCGGAAACAAAAGGAAATACCTCACATAGCTTCCATGGCCTGCTTTAAAGAACATAAATGTAGAGCTTTTAACCCAAATAAGTTTTGTTTTGCCACTGACATCTTTAATAAAGATTTGAAATCTCTCTCTCTATGATCCTTCGCTGGCTGTGCAAGAGGAAGGACAACCTCCAACGACCTAAGTCCCAGATCTAGCCGAGGGCGAAACCAGTTGTGGACCCAAATGCGCTGGAGGCATGGCGACAGAGTGCAATATTCACCATTCAGTCCTGATCAAATACCCCACCATTGTTCTTAACATTTAAAATGTACAATTCAATTTTATATGCTTGTTTGATTGATTTCAATATATCTTCTAATATATACCATATTGTAAAAATAATTAAAGGTAGACACTGGTAAAACAACCACACCCTCCCTTTTTATCATACACGCCCCCCCCCCCGGCCTTTTTATCATACACACCCCCCCTTTTTAAGATATGTATCGGCTCTTACCCACCCAAATAAAATACCGTCTTACCGTGCTTTTGATGTCGATCTCAAGCCTAATGAACAAAAATTACGCATCAATGCTACAATAGATTTGCACCCGGATGGTCAAACAAGAAGTTAGGGTAATCTAAAATCTCTGGCAGCTCTTCAAACTCACTTGACTTCAGTGAGTGAGCATTAATTCGGCGATGGACTGCTGTCCTATAGGCTTTTTAAATTGGCTTAAACTGAAATCTCAGACCCGCAGCTCGAGGTTGAACATCTGGCCCAAAGTTGAACTGAAATTGCTTACAAAACAAAGTTTCTCAAAACTGTTATTTAGGTTTAGATGTGAGGTAGAAGCTCACGGCATTTAGAATGTATTTAGGTTTAGATGTGAAGTATTTAGAATGTATTTAGGTTTAGATGTGAAGTAGAAGCTCATGGCATTTAGAATGTAGGGTGACAAAGTGTTTTGTTGCTTTGTTAAGATACTCTGCGTTAAAAAGGTGGTGCTATTTTCTAGTGATTTTGAAGATTTCTATATCCTGAGTTTTCATTATTCAAACCACAAATTATGAATCTCTATTATTCAGTCACAAACTAAAAATTTCATCGATCTCAAAACTCACGTTACTTCAAAACAAAATCACCCTACTAAAAACTGTTATTTAGGTTCAAATTTGAACTCACGTGGTTGAGATTGTTGTACCCACTCCTCAAACTCACTCAATGTTCAGATTCATTTGTATTTCGCCCTGATAAAATGGTCATTGGCTCGAATCTAGACCCTCGAGCTCTGATACCACAATAGTGAAGGCAGGGGGTCTGAAAGCCAAAATGTTATTCGTTGTGCTATTTTTTTTCCCTGTGAAAACCAAATAAAACTCGCTCGAAAATATATAGATACTATGTCAAGAATTATTATTTGAACCATTGAATTTAGGTTTCTACAAACTTTACTCTTCCAGCTTGAATCACTTTTAAGTTTTTACAGAAAGCAATGGACCTTTAAATTTTAAAGGTTAAAGGGTTCGGTGGTATTTGCGTTGTAGTGCGGTGTGACTGGCCACCTTTCAGTGGTGTCGTTCACTTTCATTATTATGTATGTGAAATAGGATTTAATAAATAAAAAGCTGCAACTTTTCAATTATGATTATACCCCACGCTGATATCGTAAAAGAATATATTCAAAACGCCATGATTCTATGTGCAGCTACAATCATCAGCACAAACACATTTAATAAACTAAAGTTGTTTATTAAAATTGGATACTGCGTAGCTGATCGGTCAAAGGAAAGCTCGGCCACGCATATGAATGTGAAACGTAAGGCAATGATAAGTGGCTAAAGAGAAACCTTAATTTGATACAGAAATTATAATGCTTCTTTATTTTTAACATTTTCCAACTCCCCAATAAGTGGATATAAATTTTCCACCTCCCCAAAATCCACTTAAGTGGATAGTGGAGGCCACCTCCATCATTTCAAGTCGATAGTGGAGGCCACCTCTACCATAGGAAATTGCTTGGAAAGCTAACGAGTAGGTGTGGTAAGAGAATTGAGTTTAACTTTTATTAATTATGGAAGTTTTCTTTTTAATTTTCCACCTCCCTAGTATCCACTTGAGTAGGTAGTGGAGGCCGCCTCTACCATGGTAAATGGTTTGGAAAGCTAACCAGCAGGTGTAGTAAGAGAATTCTATTTAACTTTTATTAATTATGAAAGTTGTAATTATTTATTAATGACGCAATTATTTGATGGTTAACTTTAACTATTTAATTTTTATTATTTCAATAATTTTTTTGAAATAGTTTATTATTATTACTAATTTCAATTAATCTAATTTTAAATCTATTAGGTTGAAATAGATCATATCTCTCAAAATACAAATCTTCACATTATTAATCCAAAATTATTAAATGTAATAATATTTTTTTTGTAATCTATGGCATGTCTTTTTCTATTAACAACAGCAAGCATAACTATGTACATACACAGGAATCCTCCATCCGCCCCGAAGGGAAACCAGGTAGGAGGACCTCCAAAAGTTAGAGTTTGTCACCTTAAAGGCCGAGAACATGCACTAACCAGTTTAAAACTTGACCAACAAACTACTAGCAAACTAGAGTTATATCCTTAACGACTGTTACATTCCACAAACTGTGCTGAAACTAATTCTAATGGTCCTAACATTTAAAATTGAAAACACAACAAAGCGTATCAATCATCCATGATCTCCATTTTCACCTCTTCCTGGTGGTGCATCTTGGTTATCAGCTTCAGAATACTTTTGATGTCCTCAAGTTGTCTATCCTGTTTCAGAAGCGCGGAACGCAGACTCTTCATTTCCTCTTTCAGGCTCGGGTACCATTGCGCAATCTCCGTCATTTCTTCCGCAATTTGTTCCATTGCTTTGGCTAGCAGACACTTCATCACCCAGTACATATGCAAAGCCTGTTTATACTGGGAGAGGCAACCCCTGGTGTTACCTGGGTCCGGCGTAAGAGAGCACCAATCTTCCATCTCAGGGGAAGAGGCCTCCTCCAGGACATTCTTTTCCAAATTCTCTATAATTCTTCTTATCTCCACATTGGCTTCGTTGTTGTACATGTGCTCAACATCTTTGGCCATCTGATTCATAGTTCGATGCCCTCTTTTCTGCTGATTGGGGGACTGTGTTTCATTGTCTTTACTCACAGCTTGCCTGGTTCTTCCTCGTCCCCTGCTACCTCTGCCCTTGCCTCTTCTAGGATGTCTTTCACGGGTATTACTCAGGCTTCCTTGGCCGACCTCGAACCTCCCTCTCCCCCTGCATTCATCCTGCCCTTTCCTCATCTCACCTTCTCTGTTTATACCTTCATCCTCCATCCCCTCTTGTTCCTTCCTCCTAATCCTTTCCTCGCTCTCTTTAACCCTCTGATAATTATCCATTCCTTGAGTGCTATCGGCCTCTTGAGTCCTCTTTTTACCCGGTTTCCTCATCCTTCTGCCTGCCTCTTCACTATCGACTCTTACCTTCCTACCTCCCTCCGCCATAGTCGCTTGCTCTTTTTGGAAACAGGATCCACAAATTTTACACCAGGTCTCAACCACCTTCGCCACCTTGCATGTCCTGAATTTATTAGCATCGATGTCTTCATCTGCTCCCTTTGCTCTATTGCCACCTCGTCTACCCACCATCAACAGTTCGCCACCGTTTCCCTTCCCTCTTATTGCCATAATTAACTTGGTGCCTTGTCTCGGGGTCCTCTCTTCCCTGTAATCTCTCCTTGCATCCTTTAAAATGATTGCCCAAGAGTGAGGTTTGTGCTGACATTCTCTGCCCTCCATCATTACTCTGCGCCTGGTCCTTTTCTCCACCCCGATTGGGGTATGCTTGTATCCTTTATCATATCTATAATTTGTCATTATTGTCCTAATTGGTAATGGCTTTTAATTCCTCCTAGCAAGTCTCTTCTAGCTGCGATGGCCATATGCTATCTACTTTGCCGTTTAGTTCATTGCAGCCTCAATTCGCCAAGTAATCAACAGCTCTATTGCCTTCTCTCCTAACATGATGGATAACCTTGTACTCAATACGTTTCATTGAATCTGCTAGTTCCTGGATGAGGCCCGCTGTCCTCCATCTTTTGGCCACCTATTCCCACGCTTTCCCATCATTCAATTTTCTTATTGTTTCAATAACTAAAGTTGAATCCCCTTCTATTTCTAGTTTCCTGTATCCATTTCTTATTGCAATCTTAATTCCTTGGTACGCAGCCATGAATTCTGCTTCATTATTACTCATCATGCCTCCTCGGTCAGCATAAATCCACCTAGTTTGGCCTTGACTATCTCTGAAAATCCCACCATAGCCCACAAGTCCCAGATTTCCTTTTGACGCTCCGTCAAAATTAAGTTTAATAAAGCCTCCCTGAGGTCGTACAAACACTGTTGGGCTTTGGTTCTTTATATTATGGGGTTTTTGCTGCTGAGGATAGACCATTGCTTGGTCTATATTTAGCTTCCGTAGAATTCGGTCCTCTTCCACATTGGTATTCCAATCCTCCTGGCTCCAGGTATCCGAAAGGATAGTTTCTCTTATTAGATTTTGCGTTCTTTGCCATAGCTCCTCCGGAGAGATAATCTTGTCTTGGAATATCCTTCGATTTCTCTCTTTCCAGATGGTCCATATGTTGAATCCTACAGCCAGGTTCCAGGCTCTTCTCACAACTGGGCTTTGAAATTGTCCCTTTCCCCATTGGAAGATAGTTTGGACAACATTTTAGGGATTACGGTTCGTCTTTCCAAAGAGGCTACTAATCTTTCCCCACTGTTCCTGAGCTATTGGACAAGAGTTTAGGATATGTTCCTGGGTTTCTATGTCTTGCTTACATAAGATGCATCTTGGTGGCCCTTGGAACCCTCGTTTCTGGAGTTGATCCCATGTCAGGATGCGTCTTTTTCCCACAAACTAGGTGAACATTGTGACCTTTGGCCACCATTTGTTGTTCCATAATTGTTTCCAATCATGAGTCTGTTCTTCCAACGTTTGTTTAGATTTTATGAGGTATGCTTCCTTAACCGTGAAGGAGCCTTTTGTAGAACCGCCCCATCTGAGGATATCCAGCCCATTTCTCTTTTTGATCCTTCTGGAATCCATCTCTTTTATTATCCTTGTTTTAAGATCATCACTAATATTATTGTCCCAGACCCGAGGGTCTTTCCATTCCCTCCACATCTCATTTTCGCCTCCTTCCTTCCAATAATCATTTACATAGGTTAATCCTTTGGCCTGAGCTTCTCTGTAGATGATTTGCATGCCCTGAATATCCACCATTCTTTCCCTCTTCTGCCAGGCCTCTTCCTAGAATTTTGCTGTCCTTCCATTTCTGACCTCCCAAAAAGCATGCATATTTATAATGTCTCTGTTCTGGCATGCCAGATCTCATATCGTAGATCCCTTTGGCATCTCTTCCTTTCTCAAAATTCCTTCAGCTATGGTTGGCATTGAATATTTCTGCGTCCATATCTCTTTCCATAAGTCTTTACCCCCTTTCATCCAGCGCCACCATAGTTTCGCCGCTAGGACTTGGTTCAATAGAAGCAGATCTCTTACTCCTAGTCCCTCTGCCTCCTTTGGTTTTGTTAGATTATTCCAAGAGATTAAGGCCCACTTCTTCTGCTAATTTGGCCCTCCCCATAAGAAGTTCCGGAAGATATCAATCATTTTGGTACTTACTCCTTTCGGAACTGCCATAATTGATAGAGGGTAAATTGGGATTGCTTGTAGAGTTGATTTCAGAAGAACTAGACGAGATGCTATGTTCAGTGTCCGAAAGGACTAGTTAGATAAACGATTCTTGAGCTTCTCAATAATTGGTTGCCAATTAGCAATCCTTAGCGGACTTACGTCAAGCATGGTTCCCAGGTATTTTGTTGGAAATTCTCCCTTTCTGAACCCCAGTGTTCTTATCAAATGGGATTTGACAATTTCAGGTGTGTTGAAAATAAAGGAGTTCGACTTATCCTTATTAATTTCAGTACTCGATGCTTCCTTGAATAAGTCTAAGACCTCTTTAACCCTTTTCACCTCTCTCAGGGAGACCTTACAAAAAATCATGATATCGTCTACGAATTACTGGTGAGTGACAGGGATATTATTTCCCCACAGTCTCAGCCATTTTAATTTCCTCTCTCTGAGCTCTTTTTTGATATATCTACCCAATCCCTCAGCTGCTATTATAAATAGAAAAGGTGACAAGGGGTTTCTTTGGTGCAGGCCTCTTGATGCATTGAATGTCATAGTTGGAGAACCATTCATAAGAATGGAAAAATTAGGTGTGGAGATCATGCTAAGAATCCACTTCACCCACCTGTGACAGAAACCATAAGCCAGGAGGATTGATCTTAGATAGCTCCAATTCAAGCGGTCATAAGCTTTGGACAGATCCAATTTTATCAACATGCCTGGTTCCTTTTTCTATTTTAATGAATGTATTACTTCTTGAGAAACAACTAAACCATCTAGGATTTGCCTCCCTTCGACAAACCCGGTTTGTTCTGGGGATATTATGTTGGGGAGGATTGGCTTCAGTGTTTTGACCATTAAGGTGGCTATAATATTATAGATGACATTACAAAGTGCAATTGGCCTAAAACCCTCAGCATTTTCCGAATGAGCTGTTTTAGGAATTAGAGAAACAAAAGTAGCATTGAGACCTGGCCATATCTTTTGCTATCTGCGCGCTTCCTCAACATCTTCTAGGATTTCCTTTCCTATGAACTGCCAGCTTGCTTGGTAGAATTCAGTCGTAAATCCATCAGGTCCTAGGGCTTTGTTTCGTTTCATGCCTTTTACTATTTCTTCAACTTCCTCCAAGGCAGCTGCTCTCATCAGGGCTAAGTTTTGGTCTCTGGTTACCAAGTTTGGAATTTCATTGCTTAGCCTTCCAATGGCCTCCTCTCTATTCCTCTGAGGTTCAGTGAGGATACCTTTGAAATGTCCTACCAGTTCCTGCTCCATTTCTTCATGCTGAGTTATGTGCTATCCTCCCCTGTTTTTAATTAAGAAGATCCTATTTCTCTGCCTGTGCTGGATCATGGCTTGATGGAAGAACTTCGTATTCCTTTCTCCTTCTCTAAGCCACTAGACACGTGACTTTTGTTTCCATAAGATCTCTTCCTATTTTCTTCTTTCCTCTAGTTGACTTATTACCATTCCTTCTTCTCTACTTCTCTCCTCCTTTTCTGCCCTTTGTTATATTCAGCTATTGTAATTCATTCATTTTTTGCTCCAATCTTTGTTGACCTTTGAATATGTCCCCGAATTATTCTTTGTTCCATTTTTTTATTTTCCCCTTAAGTTCTTTCAATTTTAATTGAAAATTTTGCATTTTTCTTCTCCCACTTTGGCTGCTCATGGTCCACCATTCTTCAACTTTAGGCATAAACTGTTGGTTCTTGAGCCAAAAGGCTTCAAAACTGAACGGTCTTCTTTTGGGACTCTGTTTGAGGTCAACTTCTAGCTTTATTGGCCAATGATCCGAACCTATTGCAGGAAGAATCATTGCCTCTATGTAGACATCTTTCATCATGATTTGTTCTGAAACTAGGAATCTGTCCACTCTAGAAGCTATTTGGTTTGTTCCTCCTCTACGGTTATTCCATGTGTGTATACCATTTATGGTTTGTATATCCACCATTCGCTGCTCAGTTATCATATCTCTAAAAGCTTCCATATCTTGGTCTGTTCTTCTTAATCCTCCTCTCTTCTCTGTTAAAGACACAATCATATTGAAATCCCCACCGATTATCCAAGGCCTTTCATGATAAAGTCTTCGAATTGATTTTATATTATGCAAGAACCCTTTGCGTTCATTGGGAGAGTGTGGACCATACACTCTAGATAGAGCAACCCACTCAGAAGACCCTATCAGATTAAACATACCTGAAAGGATTCACTGAAAACTAATCCAATTCTTGAATTGTATTTCCTCTGGGTTCCATAAGATTGCCAGTCCCCTTGCACTGCCTGCCGCATCCTGCCCCATAATTTTATACTGGATTTTCCATCTGCTAATTATTTCTTCCATTTTTTGCATGCTAATCTTTGTTTCCTGAACTATCATTATGCTTGGCTTGTCATTTTTCAATCTGTCTCTCAAATGCCTTTGTTTTCCCCTATTGTTAAGACCTCTAATGTTCCAACTTGTGATTATCATTTAAATAGTTTTGAGGTTTGATGGAATACCTCTGACAGAGGTATTACCCTTCCTGAATTTACCAGTGTTTCCCCCACATCTTGAATTGTTTCGCTTAGTGAGCGCCATCCACTTTTTTTCCCTACTTTTCCAGAGCTTCCTAATCCAGAGTTCTGAGTCTCTTGCTTTCCTGTCTGATCCAGATTATTTGCTGCATCTATCCCCGCTTTTTCTTTATATATTTGAAAAGCTTCTTTGTATACTTGTTTCTATTCCTCTGGGATGAACCTTTCATCCAGATATCTCCATTCCTGTAGCAATTTTCTCATTATGCGCTCTTCTTCCCCTCCTTTCTCTTTCTGAGAATCTACCTCCATTTGGATTTGTTCCTCTGTTTGTTCTCCCTTCTCCTCTATTCCTCCTTGTGCTTCTTCTCCTTGTCTTGTTTCCTTTTTTTCCGTTTCCTTTAATATTTCCATTGGTTCCTCCTCGCTTTCCTCATTTGCCATCTCTGTTTCTTCTTCCTGTAAGGCTTTGAACTTATTTTCCGTCTCCAGGGGGCTATTTTTACTGGTTTCTTGTCTCTGAGGTATATTTTTCCTTGCCTTTCTTTTGTTTTGTACTTCTTGGAAATCCTCTTCTTCCCTGCTTGAGTCCTCCGGACTGGGGAACGTCTTTTATTTCCTGTCTATTGGTTCCTCTGTTTTATTTAGAGGGCATTGTCTGTAGAGATGGCCATATTCATGGCATCTTCTGCATCGGAATGGGATGTGTTCATAGTCCACTGGTTGTTGCCATACCTCGTCGTGGTACTCCAGTTTGATAAATTCTGGGAGGGGTTCGGTTATATTCATATACACACAAATCCTGGTGTAAGACGTGTACCTCCCTCTTTTCGTGGATTCTGCGATTTTCACAAATGATCCTATTGCGTTGCCTATTCCTTCTAAGATCTCCAGATCCCAGAATTCCATGGGGAGCCCAAAGAGTCTGATCCAGACTGGTGCTGCTAACATTTTCTCTGCGTTTGGGTTGTAATAGTCTTCCCAATGTCGGATGAACAGGCCCGCATTATTCATGAAATAGGGGCTACCTTCGAAAATTCTTTCCTTATCCTCTACATTTGAGAAGATGACTGTAAAAAACCCCTTGGCTCCCAGTTTTAATTCTACATGGCCTTTCAGTTTCCATCTCTACTGTATCCACTTGGATAAGTCTCTCTTAGTCGGCCAAAACCCTACAAACTTGCATATTAAAGCATAATCTTTCATATAACTTCTATATTCTTCGAGTTTATTATTTGGAATCACAAACCTGGGTTTTTTGGATGCCCTTGGATGGCATTTTCTGCTTAGTCTCATCTGCGAGCTGGTCCCTTTTACAGGGTTTTCCCCGTCATTTGCCTTCGGTCCCTTCCGAGTCCTTTCCTTACTTGATTCCCCCTTTGTTATATTCTTGTAGGAGGGGATCTCTCCCCTCCCCGCATTTGCTTCCATTTCTCCTTCAGGTTCGTTGTTTTCTGCTCTCTCTCTTCAACAAATGGCAAAGGGGTTCTGGCTCTAATCGGCACACGCGAACTCCTTCTCCCCGTGAATAGTCCTTTCTCCAGAACTTCCACCAGAGCAAGTAGGGCGCAGCCCCTCTACCGCTGAAACCCTAGCTTCATTGCAGACTCATCTATTCATTTAAAAAAATTTCTTGACACAGTGTTTTTCACCATTAAATTTAATAATATTAATATTATAACATATTAATATTAATATTAAATAAATATTATAATATTTATGTAACATCATTACAACCAGGGAATTACTCACCATATTCATAAAAATAATATTATTATTTTATTATTAATGAGACCATTTCTTTCAAGAATGGTTTAAAATTACAAATCAAGAAGTTGTTAAGAAATTGCTAAAATATCCCATTCGGATCTTGGCAAAGAGAAAGGGTTTGTAAATTCGATGCAATGGATCTTTCTATGAAATTCTCTTTAGGGAAATTAAGAAGGTATTGTTTTTGCTGAAAGTGATTGTTCATTCTTATAGAGAGAACATATTTATTATATTTATAAGTTCTAGAGAGTGGTGCTTTCTTCCTTCTGAGTTCTGGATGGTCCGAGACAAAATAGACCACACTATCTATTCGGGCAACATGCTTTTCTTTGATAAAAAGGTTATAACGCACACCATTGAAGCAACAGGGACTTTTTATACTTATTTCTCTACTAATTGTTGTGCTGGCTATTTTCTAGCAGTGGCTCAGAAGGAGCATCTCATGCCTCCACGAGATGGACCAATAACCCTCTATGGTGATGGAAATAGAAAAAAAAAGGTCTTATGAAGTTGCTAGAGAGATGTAACTCTACCAATATCTTCTCCACTATTCAAGATGTCATTGCGTAAAAGAGGTATGTGAATTAATTTAATTCTTGAAAATATTTTCATAAGGTCTTGAATTCATGAAAAGATGAAAAGATTAAGTTACTAGTTTAATTTGTGTAATCTTTATTGGTTTGAAGGTAAACTAAATAGTTTTTTTTTTAAAGAAAATAATTCATGAAAATTTGATGCATACATTAGTTTTCTTAGTAAATAAAACATAACACTACATATAGATAAAGATTATTATTATATATATTTTTCTTGGTTACTTTTCTTAGTAAAAGAAACATAACACTATATGTAGATACAGATTGTTATTATATATATTTTTCTTGGTTACTTTTCTTAGTAAAGAAAACATAACACTACATGTAGATAAAGATTGTTATTATATATATTTTTCTTGGTTATTGCATGTAGATAAAGATTGTGATTATATATATTTTACTTGGTAAAGAAAATATATTATTGCATGTAGATAAAGATTGTAATTATATATTTTGTTCTTGGTAAATAAGTAGATGAAGATTGTGATTATATATACTTTTCTTGGTAAAGAAAATATATTAATGCATGCACATGAAGATTGTTATTATATATTTTTCTTAGTAAAGAAAATATATATATTGTTACATATAGATAAATATTGTTATTATATATATTTGCAGCATTAAAAGATAAGTAACGTAAAGATTAGTAACCTTTTTTGTCTTTATATAACATTGCATCTGTTTTTTATGTAAGAAAAGATAGGTTGCATGACATATAGATAAACATTGTTATTATATATATTTGCAGCATTAAAAGATAGGTAACCTTTCTTGTCTTTATATAAAAATGCATTTGTCTTTTATGTAAGAAAAGATAGGTTGCGTGATGGTGTTAATTTATTTGCAAGATTTGCAAAAGTTGCATGTTTTGGTGAGTAAAAGGGTAAATGATTTGTGTGTTCATATTGGATAGTTTGATTTAATTGCATGGTTTAATGCATAAAAATTTACCATTATTAGTATCTTCATTCTTATGCCCAAAGGAAAGGTTGATTATGATACTTTATTGGAAAAAATGCATGATAACTTTGTTATGATACTTTCTTGGGAAAAATTGCATAATAACTTTTTACATAAATGATAGAGAAGCTATTTTGGGTTCTTGAAAATGACTATGTGAAAAAAACACATGCACATATGCAGAAGCATAGAAAAGAAACAATAGTTGATTACCGTAGTTGATTACATGTATGAAGATATAAGTATTGTGTTAGATATTTAAAGAGAAACATGTATTTGTAGAACTATTGTGTTAGATATTTTAAAGAGAATATGGATTTGTGTGCAGAAAAGAGTAAGTATTATGGAAAGTAAAACAAGTAGTTACTTGGAATAAATGTACTAGCTTTCCTTTGTAAAATACACAGATTTGCATGCAATAAATAATGACTAACACATCGGTTCTTGTTTAGAACAATGAAAGTCTTTGTGCATACAAAAGATTTTGTAATTATCTCTATCTTGGAAAATATGTTTTTCGAAAAGGGACTTACATTTGCATGCATGATAATAATGTCTATCATGTTAGCTTCCCCTTAAAAGGGAACATCTACTGTATTGGAAAGATTACTTAGTTATAGGCACAAAGAAGAAGGTAAGGGGTACTCTTCGAATAAGCTTTTATCTAATTACATGCATGAAAAACAAAGATAAGTTTCTAGTATCCTTAGTGAAATGGATGGTTACAGTGGTTTCCTTTGGATATGAACATGTGATGGTATGAGAATGATCATAGTAACAGGGTAATTATTTTGATATGCATGCACAATGTTGTTAGAAGAAGCATGTTGTGATATTATATTTACATCTCATGTATGCACATGAATATATGTTAAAAGATTGCTCTTAAAAAATGATTATTGAATGATTGATAATTTATCTAATCATGTTACCAAAGAAACCATGACAGGAAAGGATAGTGATTTGTGCAAAAGACAAATTATGGTTAACATTGTAGCAAATGAGAAGTATTGGTCCATGCTGATGAGCACGAGTTGCAGAATGGTCCACTGATGGAACAATCATACCACAAGGATGTAGAGAGTGGTGATATGTGGGTAAATGGTTTCATGATAATTGTAATAGATTTTAGTTAGGTATGTGGTATTTTAATGATATTTCATTGTAATATTTTATAACAATAGATAAGGGATGGACTCCCTTATAAACCACTGAGTGAGGGGTGAATACCCTCATGACCGTTTAATAATAAAATTGCGTTTAATAATTAAATTAAACATTTGTTGGTTTTCACCCTACAGGGTTTCTAGGGTATATCGGCGTTCAATGATGTGATTGCTTATGATGTTGGTTTGATGATGTGATTCCTTATATAATGTGATGTTGATAATGTCAAGTATGTGATTAATTAATGTGGTTAAGGGAATCATGAAATGGATACAATATTACATCATACAGTTTATGTTGGTATACTACAAGAGTGGTGGTTAATGGTTGCAAAGCTTACTATTCCTCTACTAAAGTTACTTTATGTATTGATGAACATTCTATTTAATGAGTTTATGTTACTATACTACAAGAGTGGTGGTTAATGGTTACGAAGTTTACTATTACTCTGCTAAAGTTACTTTAAGTATTGATGAAAATTCTATTTAATGATTAATGAGGAATGTGGAATAGTGGTTTGGATAATTACTAGTAGGCAATTTGTGTAAAAATTTTCTAACTCCCTGCATTTTTTTCGTGTGAGGCTATTGGGGTATGTTACAATTAATATTAATATTAATATTAGATTTAATGATTTTTTTTACATGGTATGAGAACAAAATTTATAATAAAGCTACATTAAATTAATATTTTCAAATATTAAAACTTTAAATGTGGAAACATTTGTGTATAAAGATTTTAATATATCTATATGATATGGTTTTCGTTTCAATAGATCCTTTTACAATATTTAATTGTGAATAAATAGTTAATAGCTTTGGACGTATGAGTAATGGGTTTCGATTTTTGTGGTTGGGTTTTATGTAGGATTTTTATATTATGCTTATTTTCATTTTTGTTTTGACATAATTTTATATTTTTTTATTTATTTTTTATTGGAGAATGTGAACTCCGTTACACATCTCCTCATAACTGGTATGTAGAGATTGCATCTCTGGGCCAATTATTAGAAGGATTATATGTTTTTGCTATGTTAAATTGGTAAGTTTAATATAAAATATTTTTTTAATATTTGAATTGTTATGTAATTTATAGAGAAATAAAGTAATCTAATTTTACATCAACTTTACAGAAAGATAAAGTGATTGAAATTAAAGAAGTTTTAATTTACTTTTTAGTATAAGAAACATTTAATTCTTTCACTATTTAATATGGAGTTAACAAATGATATGTAAACATGATATTATTATATGAGTTGGAATTCGTTTCTTCATTGCATAAAGGCGCTCTACGGATCAATTTGGGGTAGATGTTGAGCATAAAAGTTTAACATTTAACATTTTACAAATTTAATCTAATGTCAATGTGTGTCCTAATAAAAAAATCCATGTAATTATTATGTATAAACAAAATATAAATTCAACATTGGTTTTACAGTAAGATAAGTGAAATTGGTTTCATTAGACAATGCAAAGTGGAATTTTGTTTGTGAGAAAGGGTGAAATAATTACAGTAAAATATAAATTTAACCATGGTGGACTCTATATTTTGAATATAACTATAGTAATTTTTATTTCTTTAATAAATTACTCATATTTGAAGAGGGTGGAATTAGTTTCATTAAGACAATGAAAAGTGGATTTTGTTTGTGAGAAAGGGTATGAAAATATACAGGTAAATAAATTTAACCTTGGACTCTATATTTTGAATATAATATAATAATTTTTATTTTTTTTAATAAAATTACTCATATTTGAATGAGCTAAGGGGTGCTCTAGAGATGTATAATGTTACTGTAAACATTTTGAATGAATAAAACTAAAAATAGAATATGGTAGAGATGTGTGATTTAATGCAATGTAATATAATGTAAACATTTTAACCATGTGAAAATAAAATAAAAATAACAAAACAAAAATTGAATTCTCTATAAGTGAGACTTTTTGAAAAGTTTTCTCGTTTATTTTTTGATCTAATTTGTCTAGAATCTAGGAGGGATTTATTGAAATCACAAGTTTAACAAGTGAATTCTTTGCATAGATTTATTGAAATCACAAGTTTAACTAGTGAATTCTTAACAATCATTATTGAAATCACAAGTTTAATGAGTGAATTCTTCACAATCAAACTGCCCCACGAGTTTTTAGGGTGTTGAATCCATTTATGGAGTCAGAAACCAGTTTAAACAACACATGAAATCAATATTTGAGCACAAATGTTTTTGTTGGACTCATGGGGGAAAATCTAGAAAGTCTTAATTATAGACAACTCTGATAAAAAATAGTAATAAAAAAAAAAAATGGTCCATGGTATTAAGAACACAAGATATTGACCCATGGTATTCATGTGGAATGTAATCTATTTAAAGAAGAAATTAAAATAGCCTGGATCCATCTTAGTTTGATGTTATATTTAGATACATAATTAGGTGTAGAAAATGATGTTGTTGCATTTTTGTATTTTTTGTTTCTATAGTTGAATGCATGAATACATAATGTTTCATTCATGTAGTTGTTTTTAAGTAGTGTAAGGTTAAAAACGATTTCCCAAAGTATAGAACAATAGTTGCTTCTTCATTCTAATCACTTCTTTGATGATCACTTTAATATAATATATGTAATATATTCTCTAGATTTATTCTTAATAATGTGCTATAGAAATAGAGCTTTGATATTAGATCTAGGATGGTAAGTTTAGAAATGAATAAGCTTAACTATGAAAGTGAGCAAGGGTGAGGGGATGAGGTGGGAGAAATATTAGGTAAAATGCATTTATTACATTTTATGTAATATTTATGCCTACCTTCATAAGTAAACTTAACTCCTATGTAAACATTTGATCCCAATATATTAGAAATGTTGTAATGTTTGACATTTTGGCTCAAAAAAAATTTAACAAAATAAAATAAAAAACATAAAATAAAATAAAAAACATAAAATTAATAATTATATTTATAAGTATAATTATAATTAATAATTAAACCAACCTAGATCCATCTTAATTCCAGAACTACCAAGCATTGAGAGGGATCAAATTTCTTTTAAAGTAAAAAGAATTTGATCCCTTTGAGAGCTTAGTAGATCCTATGTTAAGAAGGATCTAGGGTGGTTACTTAATCTAGAGTAACAAATAATATGTAAATAAATTATTACATTATATGATGTGTAATTCATCTTATGTTGAATGGCAACCACACATATTTAAAAATAACCAAATAGTTCTTCATGATAAATATTTTAATGTTCATATAAATGACATTATTTGATACCAACTTATCTTAGAGAAAAAATAAATAACTTAAATTATAATTTTCTTATATTTTTCTTAAATATTGGTATATAATATTAAAGAACATTAATAATAAAAAATTAATTTGTTTTATAAATGAAATATTTCAATATACATACTTAGTAAAATATTTTAACATCATATATAGCTACAAAGTTCTTATTCCATTAAAATATTTGTTTAATTTATATATGTTCATATTCCATTAATATATTTGTTTAATTTAATGTATGGGGCAAATTTGTAATTCTTTCTTATAATGAATAAACAGTTGAAATGTAAACTTTGTTATATAAAAAGAGGTATTTATTTATTTATAGAGATCTTGAATTGGAAAAGTTGGAGAAAAACGAGCTATGATAGGGTTTTTGGTTTATTCTTGGTCTTCCATGCAAATCAAAGGGCTGCAAAATGTTTCATGGGACCGAAAAGGAGCAATAACACATTCCTAATTTGTAAAAATGAGGACAATGATCGCTCTGATGGTGCATTTCGCTACATCAAATGGAAAATCAAGTGAAGGGCTTTTATGAGTTGTGCCCGTGGTTGTTCGCAAGACTGTCTTGTGGATGTGTGGCTAGTTTTTCCTGTAGATTGCATATAAGATAGACCTCCCATTAATTCAAGAGGCAAGGATCAATCTTTGAAAATAGAATCAATAAATCATGGTGGCATTTTTTCTATTGGATAAGCCCAAACGATTGTCAAACAATATCACATTTACGTTACATCAGAGCTCTCCTCCCTGCACATTAGCTAGGGTTTTGATTCTTGTGAGGGTGTTTCCATGCATTGCCAAGGATATGGATCACAGGCATTACAAAACAATTTGGGTCTACATCGAAGGTTTGTAGTAGGGATTTTTTCAAGGCAGCAGACCAAAGTTTACTGAGATGTGGTTGGATGTGGAGGGATGCAGGAAACAACATAATTTGAACATAAATCTTCCAACTATAAGGCGCAGAATGGATATGGACCCAAGGTTCCTGCGTTGGACCCGTTCGGAAGTAATTTTTAGTTGGCAAAGGGAATCCATAGTTGTCTATGGATCTCTTATCTGGCATTTAGATCAAGATCTGGACAATAGCTAGAAAGAAAGAGAAAAATACTATATTTTTGTTAAAATTTTAAATGGGAAGGCCACAATCAGTTGGATTCGAGGTAAAGATCTAGTGGAACAACTGATGCAAAGCATCTAAAATGATTGGGAATTTTTAACAGCACATCAAGTTTTGATATACAAAGGAAAAGTGCTTCCGGACCCTCTGAAGCTAAAAGATTATGGGGGAGATAAATGATTTTACCATAATTTTAAATCTGAGAATGCACAGGTTTTTACAATTTTTAGAAACCCTAATACAAACTTCAGAAACCTTAATGGATCTATCTTGTTCAAGGATTAACTAAAAAGGAAGATTGTTGCTCTAGTTAATTAGATCCAAAATTTTCCAAGAGCCAATGGACAAGGTACCAACTTGGGATATAAAAACATGAGATAAATTCATTTTTTTATCTACAATTTAAAGCTCTACTATGTAAGTTTAATGGTTCTTGGCCGAGACATGAAGATTTATATCTATGGGTGTACTCTTCTTGGACAACAAATTGTGCTCTCTACTTGTGCTTTAATGATTTTTCATAGTATAATTTGATAAACAACATGATATGCAAAAAATTCTAAATGAAGGCCCATGGTATTGGGGTAGAGCTAGACTTTTTGTTACCCCATGGTTTTGAGGGTTTGATGCAATAATCATGGTGGTAACAATGATGTCGGTTTGGGCAAAGTTGTCAAATATCCCTTTTCTTTCTAGCGCCATAAAGTCTTGGAGAATATTCGAAACACTTTAGAAAAATTCAAAAAAATAGATCTCGACAGAACAACAAAATGAATCTTTACATTTTCTAGGATGTGTAAAGATTGACCATCTTTTCATTTCTTAAGATATGTGTAAAGATCGACCTTAGCAAAGGTATTCGTGATTGTTTTAAAACATGAAAAATGAAGGAATCTTTACATTTTCTAGGATATGTGTAAAGATCGACCATCTTTACATTTTCTAGGATGTCTCGTGGTTGTCTTGTTTGAAAAGATGAAAATTTTTGTTGGACACAGGTGTTAGATTATGAGAACACAACATTCATATGCCGAACTTGTTTTCAAATAGATCACTTGCAGAATGTCTTCCCACAATCCAAAAAGGCCCCAAAATGGAAAATGAGGTAGGCCCTTAAGGCAAGGGGATGGAAATTTCCTGACATTTTAGAAAACGAAAAATAAAAGCTTGAAGAAAATATTCCAAACACAAGAACCACAGGCACAACTTATCAAATGGTGGAGTGGAGGATTAGTCATGAACAATGAATCTTAGCCAAAAAAGTATTTAATTAACATAGATCATAGTATCAAAGCAACAAAAGGCAAAAACGCTCACTAAAAAGGAAACGAAGACATAAAGAGAACCAATATATTTGAGAGTTTGAACTCAAAGAGAGGGGGCATAAAGAGAACCAATATATTTGAGAGTTCGAACTCAAACAAAGGAGTCCCTCAAACGTTGATGGCAATCAACTGGCAACAATAGCAACTGCTATGAATCAAAGAGTGTAATGAAAGGTGGAGAAAAAGAAAGGAAAAAAGGGGAAGCTAAGTGAATTTTATCACACTTAACCCCTAAAAATTTATATAGTTCCTTTTTTTTTGTGCATTAGCTAAAACACTAACATGATAGAATTCTTTGGAGCTCCTGCATAATGCAATTTTGTTCTTATTTTTTTAAGTTGAATAAAATTACAAATTTTCTTCACAAATATAAATATCTATCTATCTATCTATCTATCTATCTATCTATATATATAAAATAAATAATAAATATAAAGTATTATATAAATATATAATTTAAAAATGGTAAAACAAATTCATGTACCTCAAAAATCAAATCTTCAATAAGAGGCAGTTGAGTGAAATTATTTATATATAAAGAAAAAAAGCAAGAAATATTTTATTCCATTACCAATTCTTGTAATAAATGATGAGGAAATTGGTAAAAAATGACGTGTAACAGTTTAAGAAAGCATATAAAAAAAAAAATATTAATAAGAAAAATAATTCCAATGTTATATATATAAAGAGAAAGGGATAATATCCAGGATATGTGTTTTATTCAAGGTAAATCATGTTATAATATAATACTATTGAAAGTATAGAAATTTTATGAGTTAAAATAATATTAGTATTGTTCATAACTAGGGTAACTTATTTAATCCCAAATCTGTCCAAGTTAAAAAGTTTCCCTTTTAAAAATTTTTGTAATTTGTAAAAGATTGATCCTTCCCAACTTGATAAATCCAAACTAAAATAAATCATACTTAATAAAATAAATATAAACAATGAATACAATTTAATAATCCATAATAATAAGATAAAAAATAAAAAAATATTTAAACATTTATTTTTATATTAAAAGAAATTAAAAATAATATTGAAACATTTATTTTATATTACATAATGATGGTAGAAAAAATTTAAAATACAATGATTATCATCTCTTAAAAATAATAATATATAAAAGCTTATCATCTTACACTCTATTTACGCTCTATTTTTAATGAAGGGAGGTCCATAAAACGAAACGTGGAAGGAGGGTGCCAAATTTTAGGACATTTTTATTACAGAATAAATTCAAGATTGATTAAAATAAATTATTTTCAATATTATTTAAAATTAAATTTATTAACTTCGGTAGCTGCATGAACGTTATTATTAACGGCCAGCCCCGAACTGCCTGATCCATCTATGAAAACTGAAACTATTGCTTTAGCCATACGGTGAATTGAAATGGTTATTATGGCCACAATACCTGGCCAGGCCACGGAGGCCCGGTTTAGAAACACAAAACTGTTCTGATTAGTTTTCAAAACTCCTTATATCAGCCAATACTCCACAAATATTATCTGGCCAATACATATTATATTTAATTTTAAGAAAACCTATTTTGTGAAAGCTCCATTCTCAAATAAGGTACGCATGTTATTTAAGGTAAAGCTTAAATTTATTATTATTATTATTATTTTTTTAATTTATATTTTTAATTAATTTTCAATGATATAATCTCAAGTTCATCTCATTAAATAGTTAAAAAACATTGCCTAACTTTTATATATCAAAAGGATATGATAAAAATATGATGCCATATGATAAAAATATGATACCTAACTATTATACCTCAAAAGATATGATAGAAAATGATGAAGTAATTTGGTCATATATTTATTACCAAGTGATCACTTAGATATGGGGTTTAAGAACGAGTAACTCTAAGTTGGTGGCGGCTAGAGTCTCTTTTTTGTTGTAATTAAGATGAAAGTTTCTTTGGAGATCTAAGATACTTAGTTTGTTAAAGGTTATAGTGTGGAAGTTGAATAGTAAAAAAAAAACATAAAATTTTAGAATATGAATGCAAAAATCATAACAATGTATTATAAATGTATTTTTTTGTGAATAAAAATAAAATTCAAAATTATCTATATATTTTACTTTTGTGTTTAACATGATATCACAGCACGAAAAATTCCTGCCCTTCTCAAGAGTGAACCATTAGTTTTGTGCCCTCTTTGTACATCTCAGGTATTCCATCTCTAATCACTGTCATAAGTGTTTCCTCTGCTCACCAAACCTGCTTATAGAAACTGACCTATAGTCTCCTCATACTCGTGAAGAAAATAATGGTGCGAGTGGAGCTTTGGCTCATAAGATAACGCTCCATTTACTCCTGCACAGATAACACTCCCAATATTGTACATTGAACGTTACTTTTTTCGATAAATCTATCCTGACGTCTGTCTCTATTTTTTAATCCTGACATCGCAAAACTAACATTCTAGGTTTTTCTTGACTCATCCAGGACATTTCTCTTGGACCCAACTCATGGAATCTTTGTTCTTTGTGGTTGTGTGTGTTCTTCTCTGAACAAATTTGCATATAATCAACTATAAGTTCTCTTTATAGTTATTAACGGCTCTTCAGCTACTGTGGATAATTTGGAAACAATTGCAATTATTTCTTTTATTTACTAAAACCAATTGTAGTCATTTCCTTAAATTACGGAAATCAACTGCAGTTAAATTAATTTCTGGTTAATTTCTGGTTGGGAGCTCCTGGAGTGGTCTATTACTCCCTCTGCAGTTCTCTACCATGATTTGTGGAACACTTGACACATAGCCAACAAAAGATTGATGGAAGCTTGGCTATAAATACTTCTATTTGGTCTCCAAGCTCACTAACTCAATCCCCTTCAGCTTTACACCATCAAGTTAGAGCGAGCAGAGCTTGAAAGTGCCAAACAAATTTTGGGAATGATCTCCCTGACTCTATATAATCATTTAAGCCCCGAGACAATTCGCCTCTTCTCAAGTGAGCTTTGTACAGTTACTTCCTCAAATCTAAGGAGAGAGCCCGTATATGGTTTCACCTTTGTTCTGCAAAACAAAGCAAATCATTCTCGACTCTGAGCGCTTGAGCGTTACCCTCTTATTTTTGGTGAGTGTTTTTAGACACGATAAAGTGCAAAGGCATTCGAGGTTTTTACATTGGACATTCAACCACGGAGATAATTATGGAAACTCATCTGTGTCCCTTTATAGCTTATTAGTTAATAAACGAATGTTATTTCCTAGGTTTTGTTTTGCACTAGAAACCTCCGTTGTATTTTTCTTTTCTCCACATAATCCAATGTTTTCTTCCTAAGCAAGCATCAATGGCTAGAAGTATGTTTTCTTGGGCATTAAAGTTTTTTTTGATTCTTTTAAGTGTTTTATTCCGCATTATAGAGTCGTTATTATGCTAACATCAACCACCTCTCTCCTTAGAGTGACTTGAACCTTGTTAGTTGTAGACCTGATAATGAATGTAAGAAACATTTTTAGAGCATTCAAGTAACATTCTTGTGCCACAACTCATTACAATAATCTGCGTTAAATCACCTTAACACTCACTCACAGTAATCTGCATTAAATCACCTTACCATTTTGAACCCTCCTTTTCAGATATATTAATTCCTTCTTCTTCATTATAAGAATGAAAAGTTGTAACATTATTTTCTTTAGATTTATTTGCAATGATCATAAACCAAAGGTAGTTTGGGCTTCTAAAGGGAATGTATGGTGGCCTTCTAGTGTAGTGTGACACAACATCTAAGGTTGAAAATGACAACATCTTTTTGACATTTTGAGCTCCACTGACGGGTTGTGGTCAAGATTGTTAATATTCAATCTCTCACATTGGTTTCAAAACAAGTACCATATGCCCCATCTCATTGTTGTTGTAATGACGTCAAGATAATAAATGTGGTTTTTCCTTGTGCTTCAGCCATTGTGTGGTCATTTATTTTGTTTGTGGTGGATTCTTATGTTGATGGTGGATGGTTCCCAAGCCAAGCCTGTGATCCATTTCTCATCCAAGTAAGTGTACAAAATCTGCATTAATGCATTGTACATTTCAATTCGAGCACTAGAAGAGACACCCACTGACATCAATACTTTCATGGAAGAAATCCATAACATGAAATCTACAAGGCTGAAGTTAACCTTATAATAAGGGTTCCCAAAGACATTCGCTTGATAAGTTTAGCTTTTACTCCACACCTTTTGGTTGTATTTCTTTGTGACAATCTAGGTGTTCCCCAAAAGGGTAAATCAAAGAAGCAATTACCATTCATGAACAACCCAACTTCTACATAATTGCACATCGAATTCCTGTATTTAGGTTTGTAGTGCCTTGCTTAGTTGGATTATAAGTGAACTATTTAAATTCAACACTGTGAAGTTGCAACTGCTAGGATCACATAGCTCTTGAAATTGTTGAGTGGTGTCTATCCAAGTGTTCTCTCAAAATTGTTAAATGCTAGTCATTCAATTACAAGTAACGAAGGTGAGTGGGGGGAACTCCAAGAAATGAATATAAATTGGGTCCTCTTGTAGGGCTGTTAAAACTTTCTTTAGCATCATATTCATAGTTAGATTATTGTCCTTATTCATTATTCTCAGAGATAATGTTTATTATTAAACCTATCAATTAACTACAACAAAGTCCTTTTGCAGCTTGAGTCTATTATTGAAGAACAATCTTTAGAATATTCATCACCACTTTTTCATTTTATTTCTATGAGCATTATCATTTTGTACTGCAACAGTTGGTGGTTAAAAATTATTTTTGATTGCCATATTGTTCTAGTGCGGGTTTGGAACAACACTGTGCATTTGGGTTCTTATCACTTTTCCCATTTGTTGAAAGTGATTTGTTAACTAAATGGCTGGAATTACAAGTTGTTAAAGTTTCCAGATACTCTCATACTTCCCATGACTCACTTTTCCCATTTGTTGAATGTGAGTTGTTAACTAAATGGCTGGAATTACCGAGTTATTAAAGTTTCTAGATACCTTCATACTCCCCACGACTGAGTCTAGTACGGTCAAAATCAACAAGGACACTCTTTTTGACATTCAAATTTGTTTGAAAAATGCACAAGAGAAAATAGAGTTTTTGCACCTCAAATCATAACTACAACAAGATAAGTTATAACAATGTAAGCCTCATTTTGAACTAGTTTTTGTTCAAAACAATCCTCTATTTGAAGTTGAAATATAATCCAATCAACAACTAGTAAATGATCAAGTTAATAAAGTTGAGGTTGATTAAAATCCAATTCCCATTTTAGAAACAAATTTGCATGGAAATGTTAATGTTCAACATGCATTTCCCAACCCCATTATTAGATGGGAAGAGATTGTCAACAACAGGAATAAAACATGTCTTGGATATGATAAGGAGTTTTCTCTTCACACTCTAGACTACTCTAAGCCCCTCCATTTCCATAGTGCTAGATTGTGAAATGGAAACACTATTAAGGAGTAGGCCATGTAAAATATCACTATTTTGATCTTCATCCATGCAAGCATTGTGGTCAGCACACTCATTCTTCAAACAAATGCTTAAAAAAAAAACCTCCTGCAAGAACAAAGCTTCACCTTGGATGGATCACTTCTTGGCAATGGGCTTCAAAAACTAAGGAGATATTTTAGTCATATGTCAAAATTTATTCTAAAGTATTAAAAGGTCTTGCAGTTGAGTTTTCTCCATATTCTCACCTTGTATTTGATAGGGAGGTAATTGATAGTCATCTACAAGTTTCAAAGATAAATTAAGTGAGCTTGAGAGATAACTTGAACTTGTTGCTTGAGCCTACAACCAGAGACAACCATACCTAGATTAAAACTTGTAGCCAGAGACATAGGAGACCCTAAGAATGCCTTTGGTTTGTGGCCTTCCCCAAACCACTACAGGTTGTAGACCTCCCTCTTTCCAGGTTGAAGGTCTCCCTCTTCAAAGCATTAAGGAACACTTCCTCCAGCAAATGACTTGAGCTTCTTGCCAGATTTGGAAGAGTTAAGGGAATCAAACTAAGCATTCCTTTGGTTGGTGGCCTTCCTTAAACCATCGTAGGTTGAAGACCTCCCTTTTTCCAGGTTGAAGGTCTCTCTCTTCAAAGCATTAAGGAGCACTTCCTTTAGCAGAATACTTAAGCTTCTTGCCAAATTTAGAAGAGTTCTGAGAACTGCACTAAGTGTTCTAATGTTGGTGGCCATCCTTAAACCACCATCGGTGGAGACCTCGAGTTATCCAAATTTATGCCATCATCTCAGAGAGAACATTCGGCCATTGGTTTCCACTCTTATATTACAACTCTCTTCTTGGACTCTTATATACTCCTTTAGATGAAGGAGGGAAATGTTGGACACCTAATCTACTAAGGGTTATGGTGTGGAAGTTGAATAGTCAAAGGAAGTCCAAGAGACCTTGGAATATGAATCCAAGGGTCATAACGATGTATTATAAATGTACATCTTTGTAAATATAAATGAAACTTGCGATTATCTTATTTGTTGTCCATTTTACTTTTGTGTGTTTAAAAAGTCCTATATTGATCCACTTAATACATTAAACCAACCATGAACAAATAAATGACTAAGGAAAATGAAATCTCTAAAGAATTAAGTGTCCCTTCCCGCTGGGAGTCCTTCTTTTTCAACCGTTTATCCAGCCCCTGAAGTAGCTTGAAACCTTTTCTTCCCTAAACCTTAGTATGTGCATGAGTAACATCTATGATTTCTGAGCATTATAATCCAAACCACTAAAATGTTTTAATTGAATGAGTTTAGATTACATTAAATATACATTTATTTTCATAGTTTATATGTGTTATATTTCTATAAAATATTTAATACATTTGCAAGTTAAGTCTTCTATTTACGTGCATTCCAATTAATATAGGGTTTGTTGCTAGGGGTTGGGGTCTATGGTGAGTGTGGCAGTGAGGGTTTACAAAATTAGGACCACAAGAATCAACATAATACTTTGGTGACCATCTCGTCAACTACAAGAAGTTCACTTACTACATACTAGCACCTTCAATGGTCAGTAGTAGTCCTCTCGTCATCTCGACACATATAACATCATCGAATTTCCCTACATCTGGATGGTGGAAGGGTTGAGTCAGGCTCCTGTTGGATAGCTTTTGGATTACTTGTTGATTACTAACAAGTATTTCTTATGGAGGACAAAGAATTGGTTGAGTATGAACTGAAATAAAACGACAACCAATATATATGTTGCTCTCTAGAGCTCATCCACGACAGCTAGGTAGCCAAGAAAACTATGGAACCCAAAATTTCTCACCACCAAGTTGGTGAATCTACAGAAAGGGATGGATTGCTGCTTGGTGGCTTAAGAGACCTATACACAACTTCGTTCTCGCAAGTCATGGTTACAAAGTGGTCGTTGAGCCTTGGCATAGACGACCATAGCTAGGCATTATCTGGTTTCTCATGGGGTTTCCTAGAATTAACCCGTCCCACGCTGCTGATTTCACCACCAACAATTTTGGCTATTGGGTCAAATCGTCTACTTCCACCATCTACTTCCATTTTATTTGATGGTTTTGGTTACAACGAGGGTGTTTTCCTATTTGAGGAATTTCTGACCACTTTTCCACCATGGGAACTCTCAACTCAACCAACTTTGAGTATTTTCCTGAGATATTTCTTTGTGTAGAAGGAAAGACAGTGCAAGAACAAAGGAGGGAGTGAAGAAAGGATTTCAATGAAGGAACTACTCTCTACCACAAGGGGAACATTGAATTAGAAATCAGTGGGAAAAGGTAGGCAAATGAAAAAAGAGTCATTGTGTTAAGAGGGCTAGCAGAGCCAAGATTTCCCTAGTATTTGGAGTGGATGTTTCGATGTATAATATGGAATAATTAGAAAGGAAATCTTTGGTTGACTAATTTCAGGGTAGGAAATTTGAATTACCATACCTCAAACCCTGGGTTGAAAATGAAATTGCACCAATATTCAAGAGTGAGGGCGCGGATTCATTTGAAATTTAAGGAAGAGAATGATGCACAAAGGGTTACCCACATGGATTGGAAGATCGATTCCACTCCAATAATCATCAATTTTTAGATGACCCTTTTAGGCACCAAGCAAGAGTGAATGGGAATAATTCTGATCTAAGCTCAGATGTTACAGTGCTGTCCAGGGGGTGCATTCATCTGAAATTTAAGGAAGAGGATGATGCACAAAGGGTTACCCACATGGATTGGAAGATCGATTCCACTCCAATAAAATTCAATTTCTACATGCCCCTTTTATACAACAAGCGAGAGTGGATGGACATAGTTCTGATCTGGGTTAGACTCCTAGGTCTTGCCCCTCAATTATGGGATAAATTAATCTTCAAAGACATCGAGAACTCCTTGGGCACATATATCGAACATGACTCCTCTTATTTGAAAACAAGGAACATGTCAATTAGTCAATATTGATCTACGCAAAGTTCTAGTTGAATACATTGACTTAGGTCAGGTGGAGGAAATAATCCAAGTCTTGGACTATGAAGGCATCCCATTTCAGTGAAGGTGGTGTCATATATATGGTTACCTGGTAAACAATTGTGAGCTTCCTCTACATAAAAAGGTGAATAGAGCCCCGAGTAAGGAACATGACCGCAACACCAAGAGTAAGGACCCAACTCTAGCCTTAGAGGCTTCATATGCTCAACCATTTCCTAAGAACCAAGGAATTATCAGAAATGATCCCCCAAGGGTGTAAGATGGAAACTCATATGAAGGATCAGTGCCAAAAAGAGTAGCATGGATCAATGAAGGTACTCCCCTGGTTCTTTCCTCTTCTATTATTTCCCTTGTTTTATTTCCCGATTGGTGATGCCTCAAAAGAAGGGAATTCTCTAGGGGTTGGGCAAGCTCTCTCTCTTCTCAGCTGAAGGTAAAGGACAAGGTAGGAAGTCTTACTTGACTAAATCTAAAGAGAAATCTCGAGAAGACTTAGATACTGGAAAACAAATATCCATTAAAGGGGCCCTTAGATCATTCACAACCCTTGAAGGGGTCCAAAAATGAAGTTGCTCTTTAATTGTTAGGGTCTAGAATATCCCCATAAAAAACATGCTCTAAATGGTTGGTTGAATTTAGTGTATCAGATACAATCTTTCTACAAAAAACCCTAGGATATGGAGAATTGATAGTCAAATGCCTTGAAACTCCCTTGGTTGGTTGGAGGTTCAAGACTTTATATGCTACTGGATGATCCACGAGGATAGACATGGGCTATAGAACTGAGAACATTCAAGTTTTAAATCTCTAGAGCATAGATTCTATTTTGGGAGTTGAGGCCCTCTCTATGGATCTTGGTACTCCTATTATGCTGCTAAACATATATGGGCCATATCTCTATCAAAAGGAGTTCAAGGAAAGACTTTGTACAAATCCATAATCATGTCTAACACTTTGATTATAGGTGGTGACCTGGTTTTCTCCCTTAGCACCTTTGAATCTTGGGCTCTAAGGGAAAGACTAGATCCCCTTCCTAATTGTTTTAGGTGTATGTTAGATCAATGTAAGATGGTGGATTTAGCACCTTTGAATCTCGGGCTCTAAGGGAAAGACTAGATCCCCTTCCTAATTGTTTTAGGTGTATGTTAGATCAATGTAAGATGGTGGATGTGGAACTAGCCAAACTCTCTCCCTCTTGTTGAAACCTTTGAATAGGGGATGACAAGGTGCCTAAGAGAATAAATCAGTTACTACTTTTAGAGGCCTTGGTGGAAATATTATAGTTTATCAAACAATGGAATAGAGTAAGGGAGAATTATACCACTTCCCCCTTTTTCTAGAAATTCAAGGGGTATCTCATAAAATTACCAACCCTTTCAAGATGAAATCCTCCCTATTAAAAGAGGAGGACTTTTTGTCCCTTGTTAAATCAC
Source organism: Pinus taeda (assembly GCA_000404065.3). Classification (NCBI taxonomy): domain Eukaryota; kingdom Viridiplantae; phylum Streptophyta; class Pinopsida; order Pinales; family Pinaceae; genus Pinus; species Pinus taeda. Next base: position 92,485 of record APFE031573946.1, on the reverse strand, counting down.
ATTGGAAAAAAATTGACCCCCTATTTGAATCTTCAACTTTTGCTCAATTCAAAACAAATTTAAAATTGATCAAATAGAAAATGAAGGAATGGTAAAAGATGAAGGAAATGGCTAAAGTTCAGGAATTGGTGGAGATAAAGAAACAACTTTAGGATATTTTAATTCAAGAAGAGGAAGGATTCATCTCTCCTCACACTAGAGGGGCTCTCATAAATTTGGAAAGGAGGAAAAAGCAACTCTTAGTTTCCAAAGACTAGGAATGAAGCCTAAAAAGAAAAGCCATTTGGTTGGAAACTGGAGATGAAAATATCAAGTTCCTCTAAGCATACACCAATGGGAGGAAAATGTGTAACACCATTTGGAGTCTTCAAGATCATGCTGGTATGGAGGTATTGAATTTTGAAGGCCTAACTTCCATTGGGAAAGGCGGCTCGATGAGGAGGCTGAGGAAGCTGCCATCGATGATTGCAACCAACTAATTCCTCTGGTGCCAAGATGAAAAAAAAGCTAAAAATACATTATGAAAAATACCAATTACAAAAAACTACAAAAAAAAAAATAAAAATAAATAGAGAACTTAATAAAAAATTTAAATTATAAAAAATTGAATTAACTTACCTCACAATGCTTGGCATGGCTTCAGCTCAAACCAAGCTCACAACCCTTAGCAGGGCTTCGTCTCAAATCAACAGACCTCACAACGCTGGGCAACACAACTAAAAATCAATAGACCTCATAGCGCATGAGAAATCAACAATCACAAAAACTTCATGATAGGGTCTAGCCCGTTGTATATATAAAACATTTTTCGATCGCATCAATAATTCACCCGAAATAATAGTTTGATCAAACAAATATTTCGGCCAAATATTGGTTTAGCCGAACTATTTTTTTGCCAAAATTTTCAACTCTGGAAAAAATTCCATTTAATGGACGATGTTAGTTTAAACAAGAAAATATTCAACTGAAAAAAGTTTTTGTTCGGCTGGAAAATTGCGAATGTGAAATTTTCAAAGGCATTTCTCACAAGAGTGTAACTGAGCTTCACATTTTCACCCATTACTGAATTTCTAGACTATATGATGCTAGTTTTTCTCACAGAAGAAGGTTTTTGAGGAGGAACTGAATTCTTTTGACTTAGTTTTGGCATGGGAAATTGAAACAATGGTTTCGATGACTGCATTGATGACCTTGGTGAGGACTTTGATGTAGAAAATACTCACTTTGAATATGGGTTAGAAGACCTTGAAGAAGCTGTAGAGTTTGGTGTTTTCATTAAAAGTTTTTGTGTTGGTGGCTCTGATATAGACACAATTGACCTTGACGAGGGGATTGAAGATCTTGAAGAGGCTTTAGATTTGGTTGTTATCACTGAAGTTTTTCATGTGGTTGTGTTTCTTGAGCCATTATTTCCATAGGACATCTTTGGTGCATAGATTCTTGACCTTGATGAGGGGATGGAAGACCTTGAAAAGGTTACAACTTTTGGTGACATCAATGATGGCTTCTCTGTAATTGTGTTTGTTAAACTTTTTATCCCAGAGGAGGGTGTTATCCAATGTGAATTTGAAACCCCCTCAATACTTTTCAATGAAGGTTCTATCCAAATGTTAGGGAGATGAACATTATAGAAAGTCAATCTCATGTACCAAAAACTTCACGGACATCCCAAAAACAGAAACAATCTATTATATGTTAACATATTACTATTTTGGTGTGGCTCATTACTATTTATCCAAATTTGAAGAGCGTGACAACATAGTGGTCAAAATGAGCTATCATCATTCCCTCCATAGGTCTGTAATCCTCAAATACCGAGTTTATTGTTGTCTCCCAATAAACAACATCACCTCCAGTAGATTGAATTCGTGTGAGATGAGAATCTTCCATATGGACAAGAAGCCCAGTTATTTGGCTAAAGTAACCAAAGAGAACATGTCTGATCATCTTAGCAAAGTCATCAATTCTAGCCTTTGAGGTTGATAGATCTGCAAAAAGATTAAGAACAAAGAAATCTTCCCATTTATTTTCTTCTCTCCAATGTATCTAGCATCAGAAAACATAGTTGCAGTGGTTCTTGGATCCAAGCCCTGAACCAAATAAAAGATTTCAGGACTTGAACACTGCATAATTTATTATTTCAATCCAAAAATGAAGAATAAATATAACTTCTAAATTCAGAAAAATGTGGATTCTGTACTTTATCTGGAACTAAGTATGAATGCAGGATTTGGTAATTGTGTAATGAAAAACTGATAAAATTGAACATTGCAAAAGCTGAAATTTGGAAACAGGCAATGTGCAATTGCACTAAAACTATCAAACACATATTCCAGATATCCTACACATCTAGAACATATTAAACACATTATCCATCAAGTTCTATTTTGGCCATGTTACATAAATGGCCATTCCTATAAAATACCAACAAGAAACACATGTTTTAGCACCTATCTAAGAATTGTCAAAAATTAAAGAAACATATCATAACCTAAAACTAAAAAAAGTGTCTCAAATATGGCCTGAGTGAAAAAACTAAATCTATTAAAATATGGTAAAATCTAAAATTACAAGCAAGTAATATGGAAAAATATAAAATTACCAATCCCTTCAACTAGTAAAGAAAAACAGAAGAAATCACCCAGAGGACCAAAAATAACAATATAGTAGAGAAAAAGAATAGTATCTTAGCAACTATAATTGCAAGGCATTAATTAATATCATATATTACAATTGCAACATTGAAAGAAAATTAAAAATAATGTAAAAGCATAGACAACACTATATTACACAAGTAAACATCGTTAATGGAAAGATGCAACACAGATTGGCAGAATCATGTCTTTATCAGTGAAATTTCATCAGACCATTGAATGATTTCACATTGAGAATATTTAAATAAGTTAAAGGAAGCCCTTGACCTATATTCTATAGTTTCTGGGATGGAAATCAATATGTAGAAATATTCACTTGGTTTTAATTTGGTAGAGGAGGAATAACTTAGAATTAGCTTGTATGTTTTCTCGTTTTAGAGCTCAAATTTTCAAGAAGGCTTTAAGCATCCACATTTCAAGAATCACTAGAAGTGGTTGATAAAGAATATAGGGAAAACAATGACCACCGTATAATCAATGGCTTTGTTGGGAGGTAGATTGACATTGGCCAAGGCACTATTGGAAGCAAGTCCAATCTATTGGAATATTATGGCCTACATCGCTAAGGGGTATTGAAATAATTAGAAATAAATGCTTTAAATTTTTTGTGGATAGGTAAGAGGAAGAAATATGGAATTCCACCTGTAAAATGCTAGTTCTTGTCTAAACCAAAAGAAATTAGAGGTTTGGATTTCAAAGACATTCGCTTCTTTGGAAAAGTTCTAGCTACCAAAAGTCCATTGTAGATTATTTCCAAATAGGGACTCTAGAGGTAGGTGATATACCAAAAGAAAATTGAACACCTTAACATGGAATAATGAGATAGGAAGGAAAACAAAACTATCCAAAATGGGTCTATATTCTGGAAATCATTGGCACTGACTTTCACTTTGGTAGGTGTATGGTTAGTATGGGGAGTTGGAAAAGGGGATAAAATTAGAATAGGGGCTAATCCATAGGTTTGATGTGGAGAAGCCTACATATTACCATTGGATTTGATTGCTACTTTGTAATGTCAAGGAATTCATACCCTGGGTTAGAGAGTTGATGCAATATCTGCCTCATTTTGGCAGCAAAGATGGAATAAAGGAAAGGAATTTGGTTTGACAAAGAGGGAAATATTCCAATGGAAGGTATTTTTGTATCAACATAAGAAGATTCATATCAGAATAAGCAAGGAAGATGTTCTGCTGTACTCAAGGAACCCTACCCTGGGGGGATATACTCCTATATTAAGGTACAAAGAAATGTTTGTAGATAGAACCTAGGAAGAGGAGGTCTGGAGGTGAAAGATTCCATGGAAGTCTTATTCTCCTCTAAATTCAAAGGTTTAGATGTCATTAGTTCTTTGGAACAAAACACTAACTTGGAAAATACTTCAAAAATGCAACAAGAATGGTCCAGGGTGGTGTACACTATGTAAGAAGGAAAGAGGACCAATTGATCATTTATTAACAATTCCACATATGCAGGTAAGGTATGGGAAGAGATGAAGTTAAGGTATGGGAAGAGATGAAGTAACTGACAAATTGTAGGGAAGGGTCAAAAGTGTAGAATATGGAGGAGGCTTTGAAGAACTCGATCCAGAATAAAGAACTTGAAGGTTTTAGAGCTCTTCCTGTTGTGATTTCTTGGAGCATATCGTCATCCTAAAATGTTGATATATTTTAGGAGAGATACATTCCTCCATTTCAATGTGCATCTAATATCAGGTTAGTGTTTGGAATCATAAAATTAGATCAAAAGGCACAAAAACGTAGGATGGGAAAGAAGCCATGGATTGATAAATTGGGCCAACTTGTGGGAACCTTCTTCTCCATCAAACAACACATGAGAAGTTTTGATTTTATAGGACACTTTGACTTCCAAACTGCTTTCCACCACGATTTCCAATATGCTAAAACTCTGACAACCATTAGAGAGATATATCCAAGCTTGGGGGAGTAGATGACTATGCAAGGGGGGTCTCCAAATTAGTTTTTCTTCACTTTCTGATAGTCCTTTATAACCAACTATCAGAGAATTTATATAGCCATGCAAAATTTCTTTATACTTCTCCTCTAATCCTAGCTCTTAAGTAGAGAAACAACCTTGTCTCCAAATCATTGAGTTTGCAGGGCTAAGAATATGGGTGAGATGGAGAGTCTTCTATATCTCAAATGTTTAATGAGTGGTTGGCAAAGTAAATTCCCTTGAGTACTTCTAGGCCATGGATCATGGCCAATTCTCACTCTTTCACCACTTCCTACCATCCATGCTAATCCATCTCCAATGAGATTAAAAGAATTCAAGATAACCCTCCATATCACTGAAATTTTGGAACATGGTTTGTCCACCCTTCTGATCCATTCTTCCACTGAGATTAGAGTGATGTATATTTGAGTAAAAACTAATGTCCATAGGCTTTTCGATGAGAGTAGTCTCCATTCATACTTAGCTACCAATGCTTTTCAGAACAATAAAGTATTATTCAGTCTTCAACCTCCCAAGAGCTTTGACATTCTAGTTTATCCCATTTAACCCAAAGGAGCACTATGCAATCCTACTTCCGAGCCCAAAGCAAATTTGAGAAACTTATTCTATTTTGTTGAAGGATACATTTAGGAATCCATGCAAGAGACATCTAGTATACCAAGATGGATTCTAAAATTTAGAACTAGTCAACCAACCCTACATAGCCACTTGAAACAACAAGTTTTCATTCTTTTTTTTCACCTTGGAAATGAACCAGTACCAGTCTTCATTACTATATCTATTTGGTTTGAGTTGAAACCTGAAGTATTTCATGCTCTCAATTAGTGGCTTAGAGTCATATGGGAAAACCTTGGTTATTTGACAAATCTCTCCATCATCTAGATTATGTAAGGAAATAATGGATTTTCTACTATTTATGGCCATACCTGTGGCTTTCCCATAAAGGGAAAGGGTCTACCTAAGCCTTTCCACTTCCTTAGAGTCCCATTAGATAAGATAAGAATATTGTCAACAAAAGGAAGATGTGTAAGAGCTAGATTCCAAGCTATAAGTGCTCCTTGAAAGTTCCCTCACCTTTTAGCTTCTACTAGAAGACAACTTAGCCCCTCTGTAACAAGAAATAACAAAAGAGGAGAAAGGGGGCACACCTGATGCAACCCTTTTTGGGCATGAAATTAAGGGGAGGTTGATCCATTTTTCAGCACAACAAAAGAGACTAACTAAATACGATCATTACCCTAGCAAAAAAGTTTGATCTAAAGCCCACATGGTTCATAAGGAGTCTGATATAAATCTAATTGAATCTTTCGTAAGATTTTGGTAGATCTATATTGATGAAACCCTCGTTTAATGTCTAAGTTTTAATGTTGTATAATCCATCCCGGGCCACTTTGATTTCTTTGTGAATTTCATCCCCTCCAAAAAGGCGAATTGTACTTTAGATATGAATTTAGAGAGAATAGGCTTGAGTCTGTAGGTAATGATTTTTGTTATGACCTTATATATGGCATTGCACAAAGAAATGGGACAAAAGTCTTCAAAGGTTATAGAGTTGTCCACCTTAGGGATGAGGGAAATAAAGTTGGGGCCTGTAGGGCATGGTTCTAAAATATGAGTGGTTGTGCATTCAAAGTTCTCCCCTTGATCATACATTGGGGGGTGTGGCTGGTTAGAATATAGCCATTTTAAGGAAAATCCTTCGATCCTAGAACAAATAAAAAATCAAGTTTTGGATATTTTAGGCCACTATGCATGAGAAAATGGAATTTCCCCTCCCAAAGTGTTCGTAATTGAAATTATTGATTGATCTAGGCCATGGGCCTATTTTGATGGAGCCTCAAGTAACTTTGGGTAGAAAAGTGGAGGAGGATTTGTCCTCTTTCTTTCAGAAGCTCATTTTTTGAAGGCAAAATTAGGTATTAGTATAGGAAATAACAACCAAGATAAACTCTTGGCTTGCAAATCTATGTTTCTTTTTTCTTTAGAAAAGGGATGCACTCAACTTCATGTTTATGGGGATTCAAAGCTTATATTCATCTAGATAAATAAACACAAGTCTCCAAAAAAAATATTACTCATGCTTATTAGGGAAGAAACTATGTGACTCATAGACTCTTTTAATTTGTTTGAATGTCATCACAATTACAGGGAATGAAATAGGGTAGCAGATCCTCCACTATTCCTCCACTATATTAAAGAATTTTTCTATTACTTTTCTAAAATTTTATAATATGAAAAAGACAAAAAAATAAAATATGATAAAAGAGAGGGGTTAGAAAGAAGTGACTCCTTGGTTTAATGTTGGAAAACGTCGTTATCCGTGTCACCCTTGAACAAAGTACCAAGTTATGAGTCTTTTCCTCATTAGGTTGGGCCATAGTATCACCTTAAGAAGATAAACATTTTTGTTTTAGTTTTTACTCCGATTGGTTACTTTTCCAACCATATGTAGAGTCTATTGATGCCTCCTATGTTGTTGGACTATATAATTGTTCATTCTTTAGTTTATGTTGCACAAATCACCATTTTTTCATGCTTATGTTTAAGGGAATTAAATTTTTTTCATCTATTTCATACTTGTCTCTTTCCTCATTATATTGGCCTTCTAACTTGTCAATTTAATTTTAGTATCAAGAAGTATCATTATCATGCACTCATGTTAGTATGGAAGGTATTTATTAAATTCTTACTAACATGTTTGCTCTCATTGATTATAAAAAAAAATCTCTAAGATTTTAACCTATAGCAACAACTTGGCCCTATTTTCATCATTGATAGGTTTAGTAATAAAATTCATCATTATTCATTGATTGAGTGGTTTCTTTAATTTATTTGATGTTAACACATCTATTCACACATTGGATTTGTGAAATACCTTGGGTTTCATTTTCATCATTAGTGTAACTCCTTGCCTTTGTTAGAATTTTTCATTATTAGTCATTACCAAGAGGGTCTCCTCCATGCACTGTTCCATTCGGTGCATGAAAGAGATTTACTTGGTAGTGGTCCTTATAATTATTTGTCCAAGTCTTTCCAAATCATTGGCCTCTAGGTTACACTCATTTTGGTTGATGGGGAATGCCTCAACACCCTGTTTCCATCAAATATTTTCCCATTGGCACCAATTATTGCTTTAGGAATAAGATTTCAAGTCTCTTTTAGTACCTTGGGGTTTGTAGTCATCAGTGAAAGATTCCTTCACTATTGAAAGTGAGAATACATCAATGTCTCATGATCAACAAATTATACACTTGTGTTCAAATTAATCTCATTCATTCACAATTATAAAAAATGTATCAGTATCTTAACTCCCATTATCATCAAGAGTGGGTTGAGTTTCATTTTTTAACAGTATACATCAATATTTGGTAATCAAATGATTTCTCCCATGTTCAACTTTTACTTCTCTATTCACCTTGTGTAGCTTTGTACCTTTCAAAGTTGGTTTGATGACCTTGGGTATGTGATAGAACCTTTGTTTTACTATCAATATCATTGGTTTCTCTTAATCACATCCTCTTTTTTATGTTTCTTTCTATCGTGATAACATATTTCATGTTTTTTCCTAAGTTGTTGGATGGTAGCCCTCCTACTCACATGATTTTGGTACTTTAAGGAGGATCATTTCGTTCATTCTATTGCTCTACATATCCTCTTACCTTATACACTGAGACATAGCTCCACTATGTATTTATCGTGGCTATGATATTTTCACATGGATCAATTGTGTATTATTTTCATGGCCATGCTTGTCACTTTTTATACATATCCTTGTTCATTCTTTAGTTTATGTTGCACAAATCACCATTTTTTCATGCTTTTGTTTAAGAGAATTATTTTTTTTCATTTATTTCATACTTGTCTCTTTACTCATTATATTAACCTTCTAAGTTGTCAATTTAATTTTAGTATCAAGAAATATCATTATCATGTACTCATGCTAGTATGGAAGGTATTTATTAAATTCTTACTAGCACATTTGCTCTCATTGATTACAAAAACATTTCTCTAAGATTTCAACCTTGGCCCTATTTTCATCATTGATAGGTTTGGTAATAAAATTCATCATTATTCATTGACTGAGTGATTTCTCTAATTTATTTGATGTCAACACATCTATTCACACATTGGATTTGTGAAATACCTTGGGTTCCATTTTCATTGTCGGTGGAATTCCTTGCCTTTGTTACCATTCTTCATTATTAGTCATTACCAAAAGGGTATCCTCCATGCATTGTTACATTTGGTGCATGCAAGAGATTTACTTGGTATTGGTCCTTAAAATTATTTGTCCAAGCCTTTCCAAATCATTGGCCTTTAGGTTACACTCATTTTGGTTGATGGGGAATGCCTCAACACCTTGTTTCCATCAAATATTTTCCCATTGGCACCAATTATTGCATTAGGAATAAGCTTTCGAGTCTCTTTTAGTACCTTGGGCTTTGTAGTCATCAATGGAAGATTCCTTCGCTATTGAAAGTGGGAATACGTCAATGTCTCCTGATCAACAAATTATACACTTGTGTTCGACTTAATCTCATTCATTCACACTTATCATAATGTACTAGGTATATTGACTCCCATTATCGTCAAGAGTGGGTTGTGTTGCATTTTTTAATAGTATACATCAATATTTGGTAATCAAATGATTTCTCCCATGTTAAACTTTTACTTATATGTTCACCTTGTGTAGCTTTGTACCTTTGAAAGTTGGTTTGGTGACCTTGGGTGTGTGATAGAACCTTTGTTTTACTAGAAGTATCACTTATTTCTACTAATCACATCCTTTTTGTTACGTTGCTCTCTATTACGATAGCATATTTCATGTTTTTTCCTATGTTGTTGGATGGTAGCCCTCCTACTCACATGATTTTGGTACTTTAAGGAGGATCGATTCATTCATTCTATTGTTCTAGATATCCTCTTACTTTATACACAGAGACATAGCTCCACTATGTATTTATCGTAATAGCTCCACTATGTATTTATCGTCGCTATGATATTTTGACATGGATCGATTGTGTATTATTTTCATGGCCATGCTTGTCACTTTTTATACATACTTGATGAATCCAAAATGTATTTGATTTTATGTCCATGTTTTTTTATATTTGAGCATAGGTATGCCCACCTAAAGAAATGAGTTATCTTGACTTGGTTTCTTTCTACAAGTGTTGTCTTGGTTCATTTTTTTGGTGAAATTTTCATAGGCCCATTTGACAACACTCTCCTACTTTTTTTTATAATATGTTTCCACCATCATATACCCTTTTGTTTCACACATTAGTGAGCATATATTATAAAGTATCTATTATAAAATATTTTATTAAAATCACTATAGGGTCCATGATTTGACTTAAAAATATCACCCCTTTCCATTGTGCAGACACTTTCCCTTTAAACAACTCTTAAACAAAAAAAGTTAAGATCACATAAGCACCCTTTGTTCTAGCGTAAGATGCACATACATGATTCCTACTCATGCATAGTGTATATATATGTTAGTTTTCTTCAAGCAACTAGCATACACCTTCAAATTGCACTAAAATAAATTGAATGTGTGCGCTATTGCATGTTTTGGGTGGGGTGTATGTGATTTATTGAGTTGTTCCCTTTTGTAGCCCATCCTCAACCACCTAAACTACATTTAATGAGTTTTTACTGATGCCTTGGGTGGAGGAGAGGCAAAGTACCATTATTTTAGTAGTTTAATTATTTTTCCTTGTTTGCAATCCCTAATTTTTTAAGCAATCATTTAGTTTGGAAACCCCTATTTCCTTATCTTTCCATTATTCTTCTAGAATTGGAAAGAGACTCCTTCTCTTTCACTTTCTTTGTCCCAAAGAGGAAGACAATGTAGAGAATACTTTTGTGGCATAGGGTATAGAGATCCAAAACAAAATTTCAATAGTGACTACAACAAAGGATCGAGTGTATTAGAAACAATATTGATTCAATCGATAAAAAAATCAATTCATTCTTTCTCAATTATATGTCTTTCTAATATAGATTGTGATGATGAAGTGTTTTCTTGTCTTATATCATGATGAGCATTTAGGTTTTTCTTTTAATATGTTTCTTTTACCTTTTCTTGATTTTTTTAGTGTATGTTATTAAGGAAGATTTTGGAGAAAAGATATTTGGCTAGTAAATTTACTAGAACTTTCAAATGTTTAGATAAATCATCAAACCATTATCAATAATTAATATAAATTTTCTGTATATGATTGAAGTGAGTTTCTTAACTCGCCATATTATAGATCATAACCCTAACCACAACAAGTGATTTTTAGTAATACAAATGAGTTTCTTAATATAATTATTTTTTTTAAGATAAATTATATATATATATATATATATATATAATATATAAATATATTTTTGTTATATGATAATGAAAGAAAAATAAAAAATGAATTAAAGTTATCTAAATATGTTAAATAAGTTAAATTACTACATTTGTCTCTACGTATATTTAGTAGAGTAATTTGATTATGCATAAATATTTTATATGTTTATTCATTTTTTTTACACATAATAGTAAATTTATTAAAATAATTTATTTATTTAAATAATTTAAATTAACTAATAATTTGATTGTGTATATTTTTATTAGTGATAGACCTTTTATTTCAAAACAGGGTGGATGGAGGTTTATTTTTTTATATTTTTAAAATGAATGAAGGAGATTTGATCTCACCAAAATATTATTAGTTTGATAGTATTTTCCTTTCATTACACACAACCCTCATTTACCTTTCCATTGTGGTTCCCTGACATCACACAGAAACCATTGAAGAGCTTTTGCACAAGAATTGCAGAAAGGGCGAAGTGAAGATGATCGAGGTGATGCTCAACGATCGGTTGGGGAAGAAGGTTCAGAGGTTCGGATGAAATGCAACGAGGATGACACTATTGGCTAGCTCAAGAAGCTCGTCACTGCTCAGACTGGAACCTGCACCGATAATCTCTGTAAAACCATGGTCTCTTTGAAATTTGTATTATATAATTATAATTATAATTATAATTATAATTATAATGTTGTTGGACATAGAAATCACCATTCCTCTGGTTCATCCGCAATGCTCCCACTATCCGTATCTGATGGATTTCAAAGGGTCGAGATTCTCATCTGTGGTGGTGCTCCTGTTAATGGCTACACCTCAGCAAATACTAATAGTTTCGTCAACGTTATTGAAAGTTGTGGAAGAATTGTTATTACAGATCCCAACACATGTTGGGAGATGGAGACTATGCCTGTGCCTAGGGTTATGGGAGATATGCCCATTCTTCCCCACATAGAAGTTGTGATTATCAACGGAGCCGAGAAGGGGACTGCAGGCTCAGGCTGGGGCTATGGAAGAAGTCCAACTCTTGCTCCTTATTGATACAGACCTAATGCATTGTTAGAGAAGTAGTTCTTCTTAATGTTGTTTTCTTTGGTATAATAGTGGAAGTTCTGAACAGTCTGTTCCGGGGCGAATTCCAGGTTAGATTCCAGGTCAAGCAAGCTGAGCAATCAGTCCCTTAACCACCCAGAATTAGGTAATTAAAAACTATAGGATCATGGAATACGAATTTCAAAGAAAGAACAACTGTACCGTGTATTAGTTAACAAGGGACTAGTGTCCTCGTGTATTTTTATAATACAATAATTATCAAGAAGCCACGACAAAGAACAATAAACCTAACGAATAACATCATAATTCAAAAGAAAAGAGGGGGAAGGAGGGAATGAGGGTCATTACTCTCTAACCTGTCTCGTGATTCTACGTCGTTGATCATAAGACTAGATTCAGAGAGCCGTCGATCAGAAATTCAAGTGGACGACTGTGGATGCTGCTTCTAGAGAATTCGTAACTCAGTTACCCTAGCTTCACTCGGAAAAGAAATTTAATGCTACACATTTTAGTAGCCAGACATCCCGTCCTTACCTGTCATTCACTGAAATGTTCTCCATTGCGTAGTTAACCTCCAAATATCCACGCAATTATTTATTGACCATCACAAACACAAATAGTAATCATAATACAGTAGATTGAGATTGCTATGTGGTGGTAACAATCGCATATTTATATAATTTAATCCATGATACCCATCACATAAAAACAGGGATGACATTCATTAGAATAATAAATCCATTTATCATTATCTACGCCATTCAATTTTTAAAATCGATTTTGATCCATAAATGTTTTTTTGGAAATTAAAATAAAATAATTTAAAATATTGTGATGATTATCATAATATCTATTGACACCAAATTTTGGTCTATTGGATCTAAAGAAAAGAATTATTTAATTTGATTTAAGATTTTATTCTTATGTTTGGAGAGAACCATCTCCAGGTTACTTTAATTTTGACAACTTAAAAGGTTAGGAAGGTAAGTATTGCAACAAAGATTTTGAAATTGAGATCTAATGTAGTTGTCCGCGGGGCACTCTAAGACGAAGTCATTTTCATTTCGATGTTCATATTGTCATAGAGATGGCAGAGCCTTTCCATCCATGGTGTAGAACCTTTCCATCCATGGTGTTTTAGGAACTGCCCAACCAGTTGTTTCACTATGGAGCTCATGCTCATAAGAGTCCGTTCTAATATTGGCTACATTAATTTTCTTCTTTAACCTAGTTAAAATAGAGAGATACTTTTGATCTTCTATGGTGGGGTTGATGACCTTTTATAATATTTTGATTTAAATCTTTTTCACACTACATTTTTTCTTTGAACTTAGAAGTAACAATATTTTTAATGCTATTTATGTTTTGCAATGCAACATTCTCGTAGATCTCTCAATGGTCTAACTAGGCCCTGCCCTTAAATGGTTTTAGCTGGAATTTAAAGCTAGCTTAAAAAATCTATGGTATCCTATACTATTGAAATATATATAT
>APFE031573946.1:48794-59868 GCA_000404065.3 Pinus taeda | reverse complement strand
ACTTATGCTACTTTATAAGGATAAGAAAAAACAAAACAAAATTAAAAGAATTAAATAAAAATAAGAAATGAATTTATTTCATGTAAATACGATTATATTATTATATTGGTTTTACACCTGTATAGTGTAATTTGATTGCATTGTATTCTTATTTATCTTATGTTATTTTATTTTGAAATTTTTGGTTGAAATTGAATGAATAATTTTTTGTTGGATTGGTTTTTTTTTATGGTTTAAAGTTCTTAAATACATAAATTAATAGGGCATAAGTATTATTGACATTTGTGATTTTATAAAAAAATCTCTTAAAATTTTAGGCAAATTAAATTGAAATTCAAAAACATTTCCAAAATAGAATAATTAGATTCCAATTTGATATGTATAGTTTTAAAATAATTTAATTAACTTAAATATATACAATTTCATTATGTATATCTACGCTGATAGGTTTGTCTATTTTAGAATATGGTTCTTAAAATTTTAATTTAATTATCAACAATTATTAAGTGGATAGTAGAGATTTAACTACCACAATATTCCAGATTATTCATGATGATATTCACAAATGAGAGGTTGAAATTTATCTTCAAAGTAGTTATGCCCCTTTTTCCTTTTAATTAAATTGATAAATTAAAAAAAATGTCATATTAACGAGTGTGCCCTGCTCCATTCCTGAGGCCTCTTAAGCACATGAGCACACCCTAAATGCATGAAGCATTAGCCTTCAACTTTTAGGATTGTGCCCTGTGCCCTCCCTCTCTCCCTTGAGCGCATAATGTACTTGGGAAGCCCGAAGCTTTCCCCTTTGTCCTTCAGACTTGCAACATGCACCCTGCCTTGATTTCTTTCTCCCCTAGGGTGCATGACTGGATGTCGAAGCCATGGAGCCTTTCCCCTTCATCTCTTTAGCCTTTCAAAGTGCGCCCATGTGCCCAGAAGCACCTTTGACCCTTTTGAGCACCCCAAAAAGGTATAAACATAAAATATGCATAAAACATGGTATATTAGGAGATTTTCATGATGATATTTGATCGTCATGGGCGATTGCAGAAGTAGGTATTCTAGGTACCTCATGGTATGAACAAACAAGGAAGATCGAGTAAAGAGGATAAACAAAAGAAGAATGAAAATAACCAAGAACACACTTGAGACTTGATGATCAAAGCACTCCAAAGACTCCAAGATTGAAGACACTTTGGATGGTGAAAGTGTTGACCTAGGTTGTCATGATATCAATATGGCAATATTCTAGATACTAGATGACAATATGAAGCCAAGGGGAAGTAGAGTAGATCCATGAAGAGACAAGAGCAAGACCATCAAGATAGCCAAGCCATGAGCAGGAAGAGTTACCAAAGGAGGTATATCAAAGCATATTATAGGACATAAGAGCAAGGGAGGCATTCATATATGCAAGGAGGTATTTGAAAGACACTGCCAAGCCAGAGGAGCCACATTGGAGCAAGAGGAGCTACATGAGGAGCCATATATATATATATATATGTCAAAACTGAGTTCTCAGGGCTATAGAAGCAAACAGAGTGAGTAGAATAGAGCATATATATATGCCATATAAATGCCAAAGAAGAGGAGCAGACACAACAAACAGAGGATGCAGACAACCATCGGAGCAAACAGAGGATGCAAAAAATCATCAGAGGAAGCAGACGGAGCCATTAGAGGAGAAATATATATATATATATATATATGTAGGGTTAAAGGAGTGGAGAATATATATATATATAAATAGGCAAATGCATTATCCAAGGAGAAAACCTTATATATATAGGCATAACACTATTAGTGGCTAAAACTATGAATCCTCGATGAATACACTATCAGAGGCCAAAACTCATGTATATATGCCTTTACACTATCGGAGGCGGAAAGCAAACTTGAAACCTTTTACATGGGAGTGTTGAGTCATATTGGGTCGGCATAGAATATCACATCGGGACTTCAGGAGTGGAAGTCATACAGTGTTAAGCAGCCCCTTTGTGATCACCAATAGCAGTACATATATATGTGGACCTGCCACAACATTGCAATATAAGTTAATATATGATCACATCCGTCGCATATCACAAGCCGTAAAGTGTTGCCACATTTGAAGGCTGACTGCGATAAGGCTGTGGACCTGATGGGCATATTAACTATGGTTTAATACCATATCGCATCTGGTCCATCGGAACAGTGGAGGATCAACCGTCGGCCATCAACAGAGTCATGGGTGTGATATATAAAGGATCCTCGGGAGTCACGAATCGTCGATTATGATTTAAGCTGTGGACCCGATATAGTTTAGATGCAGGTTTAATATTGCTTGAAGTCCACCTGTTAGTCTTTTGACTAGTTTTTCTCATATTCTCTATGTAATTAAATATTTGGCTTGCGCAGGGTCTTTTAGGCTGAAAGGCTTATGATAACCGTTCCAATCGTTCAGGAGGCTAAACATTAGTTAAATGGGCTGAATCATGGTGATAGTGATTGCAGTTGGAACGTGGATGTCTGTTAAGCTATGCTAAATCTACGTATGCCTACCATCATTAAAGAAGGAGAGTGTTGTTACGGGTTTTTGAATATGTGTTCTCTATGCATGATTTGCTCCTCACCATTGAATAAACATGTCATGTGAGCACAAATAGATAGAGGAAACCGTAAGCCATGAAGCTGAAGAAGCAAGCGAGCATAGAGGAAATGACAACGAGCGTTGAGGAAGATAAAGGGCCAGTGAAGAGAGGAAACCGAAAGACAGAGGCATGAGGAATGAATAATAGACAGAAAAGCAGAGAAAAATTAGCTCTGAATGCTGTTGAAGGCGTTAAAATGTGGAAAATAAGCTGGAGGAGACAGAGGTAGCATGAGGATCCAGCAGAATAGAAAGAAGGCCAAAGGCCCAACAGGACAGCAGATAGTTGAAGGGGAGAAGGTACCAGCAGAGAACATAAGCTTGAATAGGAAGTTGTTCTTTATGCAAATCTTAGTGCAGCTAACGGTAGACTGACTAAAGTTGTGTGAAGACATTATCAGAGAGCATGAAGGTTATTGGAGACTATGTGTGGGCAGTGTGTAGAGTTGTAAAGACTTCATAAGAATACTAGTTGTCATTGATGTTGTAGCTTGGAGACTACAATGAAGCTATAATCAAACAAAACTTAGTAGAGAAGAGTTCTAAGAGAAGAACATTATTATCAAATGAACCTTGACAATATTGGGTCAGAACCCTTGAGGTTGGTGCCTCAGAATTAAGTAGGATTGGAGTCCTTGGGGTTGGTGTCTCAGAAGAAAGAAGGATAGGAGTCCTTGGGGCTGGTGCCTCAGAAGTAAGAAGGATTGGAGTCCTTAGGGTTGATGCCTCAGAAGTAGGAAGGATAGGAGTCCTTAGGGCTGGTGCCTCAAAAGTAAGTAGGATTGGAGTCCTTGGGGCTGGTGTCTCAGAAGAAAGAAGGATAGGAGTCCTTGGGGCTGGTGGTTCAGAAGTAAGAAGGATTGGAGTCCTTGGGGTTGATGCCTCAGAACTAGGAAGGATAGGAGTCCTTGTGGTTGGTGCCTCAGGAGTAGGAAGGATTGGAGTCCTTGGGGTTGGTGTCTTAGGAAATGGAAGGATTGAAGTCCTTGGGAGTTGGTGCTCCTAAGTCCAAGATTAGTGTCTTGGAAAAATAGAGTTGGTGCTCTGGAGGTTGGAACCTCACCAAATTCCAAGTTGGAGCTTGGCGACTGATTGCAACCACTTATATATTGTATCTATTTTACTGCAAAGATTATATTAATAAAAGCATTTATTATTGTTGTTCATCTTTTGTTCTGAATATAAATTGTGTAACTGGTTAAACAATAGTCAGAAAAAGAAATACTGATTCACCCCCCTCTTAGTATTTCCAACAATTGGTGCGAGAGAAAGTACCCTCATTCAAAGCTTAACAACTTGAAGGTTGACCTTTAGAACACAAATGGTGAGGTCAAGGAAGAAAGTCTCCAATCCTCCAAAGGATATGTCTCCCTCTACTACTAAAATAGAAGACAATAAATTTGAGAATGCTCCAAGGCTTAACGAGAACTTTAATATATGGGAAGCAAGAATGAGGAATTTCCTACAGACTCAAGGCATTGAAATTTGGAAATCAGTGATTGCTGATAGAAGGATGGATGAGGAATCCAAGGAGTATAATGCAAAAGCAATGAAGTCAATCTTGAATGTGCTACCTAGTTTTGTAAAGAACAATCTAGGAAAATGTTCATCAGCAAAGGGTATATGGGACAAACTTTATGACCTTCACTCAAAAGCAACATTGACCATGACCATCAGTCAAGAAGATGATGGAAATCTAGAAAGAAATCCAGAACCCATCATAGAAGCTGAACATGGGAATGATGATGTTAAGGCTAAAGTAGACTTAGAAGAAGAAGAGAATGAAAAAGGTTTTGTAGAAGAATTCCTCACTCAACTTATGACTGCCATGGAAGAGATTAACAATTTGAAAAAGGAAAATGAGGAACTTAATAAGACAACACTAGTTGGTAACCAAGATCAAACAAGGAAGAAAGTTGACCTCATCAAGCTTCAATTACAAGAAAGGGATGAAGATCTTGCCAAGCTTAAGAAGGAATATCATCAAAGCAAAAGAAAGCATCATGAAGAAGTCATATCCATGACAAATCAATTGAATAAAGCAAAGAAGAAAGAAGATACCTTGTCAAGTCAAATTGAACAAAGGCACAAGAGCTTGAACAAACTTGAAGAAGATATTGGTCAGTACAAGGTATGGGTCTCCTCTCTCAAGTCTCAACTACAAGAAGTAAGGAAACAAGCACAAGGAGCTAAAAAGACCATGGAATCATTGGAAGTCATAGAAGGACAGGTTGATGAAGCAGGAAAGGAAAGAAACACCATGATCTGTCAACTGAAAGCAAAGGATGAATAAATCTTCAAAATGAAGTCAGATATCATCTTCCTTAAAATAGAAGTAGACGAAGCTATTCGTATCAAGGAAGAAACTGAGGAACAACTTGCTAAGAAGAATAGTGAGTGTGAAAGATTGGAAGAAGATATTGTCTTCCTTAGGACAAAGGTTGAAGGGATGAACAAAATCTTGGAGAGATCTCAAGCCTTGGATGACATGCTCAACTATCACAGATGTCCATCTAATAAATCAGGTCTTGGGCATGCAGGTGAACCCTCAAACAAGAATGAAAATGCTTTAAACAAAAGAGATGTGAAGAAGCCAGAAAGAAATGGTGATGCTCCTAGTTCCAGCAAAGGCAAGGAGAAAAATCAAGGCTACATTAGAAGAAATCTTGGTACAAGAAGAAATCCTACTCCAAGAAGAAATCCAACTCTAAGAAGAAATGCAGATGATGTCAAAGATGCAAGAGGCAATGGCTATCATCAAGGGATCTCAAAGCAAAAAGGCTTCAGAAGTACATCAAGGAAATCTCCATCTCCCAGGTACCAAAGTTCATTCTTTGGTTATTTTTATTCTTGTACAAACTTTGGTCACATGGAAAAAGACTATAAAGCATATCATAAAGATAGATATTATAGTCCCCAACAATCTCCAAGAAACAATTTTGCAGGAAGAAATCATGAATTCTTATTCAAGAACAATGTAGAATGCTTCAAGTGTCATAACATTGGTCATATGGCATGTGATTGTAACTTACCATGGGCTCTTACACAAGCTAGAACCATGCAAAAGAAGAAAGTTACACAAGTATGGAGAAGAAAGCAAATACAATCCGAAATTCCCTTGAGCTCTCCAGCCAATAGCATATGACATTGCCCTGAATTTTGACAATCTAAGCATTTGATGAGAAGACTCTGCCAAAAATAGATGATGTATACAGTTAGGGGGAGCCTATAATTCTTGATCACTATTGCAGAAGCTATTAGTGAAAAGGGTCCTGATGAAATCCTTGTTGAGATATATTAACAATCATTCTTTGATGAAGATCATTTCTCAGGAGTACTCCGTTGAAGAATATGATACTGTAACCATTCTTTGGACTGTTGTTAAAGAATATTTCCACTTCATCACTAAGTAGTAATTGAAGCAACAGAAAAAGTCATCTAATGCCAGAGAAAATAGGGCAAACAACCATGGTTCTTATCACATAAGTTTATGTCTTAACTAAGGGATTTAATGTGAGAACAGATAAATTCTAGACACTAATAGAGGAAGTCTTCAAACAAAGAGATACATATAGAATAGAGTTTGAAGTAAGAGCAGTGGGAAACCTATATCAAAATTGAAGCACTGCATGAAGATGCAGATCAACAATTGTATTTAAAAGACAGTCATAGATTGGATATCTAAATCTGCTAAGAGGAAATAACTAGCTGAGATATGTAGAAGAACATAAGGAAAGGATGGCAATGAGCTAAGAAGAAGCATAGAGATACAAATGAACTCAGATCTAAATAAAGACAACAAGAAAGACAATCTCAGTGGAAGTTTCTCTTGATTCAGACTATGAAGGTCTCTCAATTCTGCGTATGAAGACAACAATATGGATTGAAGCATAAAAGCCTAGACTTGGACACTTGGTGTATGGTCATTTGAAATCTGAATGAAAGCATTAAAATAGAGCATCTTTAAGCATTGTTGAAACCATGATAGAGTAGTTCTGAGACATGAAGAGGGAATAATGTGCAAATTGATGATAAAGAATCAATTCTTCTATCTCGAGTAAAAAGAAGAAGAGCACTATGACAGGGGGAATCATAGACCCGTGAAGATCTACCATTCATGAAGAACAGAAGCAGTATGATAGGGGGAGTCCCAGAGCACTCCTTTGCCATTGATGTTAAAGGGGGAGAGAATAATAATATTTTCATCAATAACAAAGGGGGAGATTATTGACCTAGGTTGTCATTGATGTCAATATGGCAATATTGTAGATACTAGATGATGATACGAAGCCAAGGGGAAGCAGAGTAGATCTATGAAGAGACAGGAGCAAGGCCATCAAGATAGCCAAGCCATAAGCAGGAAGAGTTACCAAAGGAGGCATATCAAAGCATATTACAAGACATCAGAGAAAGAGAGGCGTTCATATATGCAAGGAGGTATTTGAAAGACACTGCCAAGCCAGAGGAGCCACATTGGAGCAAGAGGAGCTATAGGAGGAGCCATATATATATATATATACAGGGTTAAAGGAAACAATGGAGCAATATATACATGTAGGGTTAAAGGAGTGGAGAATATATATATAAATAGGCAAATGCATTATCCGAGGAGAAAACCTTATCTATATGTGTTTAAAGCTAACGAAGGCAAAAAAAAACCCATATATATATATAGGATTAACACTATCGACGACCAAAACTATGAATCCCTGACAAATACATTATCGAAGGCCAAAACTCACGTATATATCCCTTTACACTATCGGAGGCAGAAAGCGGACTTGAAATCTTATACACGGGAGTGTTGAGTCGTTTTGGGTCCAACATACAATATCGCATCGGGACTGCGGTAGCGGAAGTCATACAGTGTTAAGTGGCCTGTTTGTGATCGTCGATAGCGATAGATATATATGCAGACCCGTTGCAACATTGCAATATAAGTTAATCTATGATCGCATCCATCGCATATCGCAAGCCGTAAAGCCTTGCCACATTGGAAGCACTGACTGCGATAAGGCTATGGGCTCGACAAGCATATTAACTATGGTTTAATACCATATCACATCTGGTCCATCAGAGTAGTGGAGGATCGGCCGTCGGCCATCGGCAGAGTCATGGGTGTGATATATAAAGGACCCTCAAGAGTCACAAATCACTGATTGCGATTTAAGCTGTGGACCCGATACAGTTTAGATGCGGGTTTAATATTGCTTGAAGTCTGCCCCTTAGTCTTTTGACTAGTTTTTCTCATATTCTCTGTGGAATTAAATATTTGGCTTGCGCGGGGTGTATTAGGCTAAAAGGCTTATGATAACTGTTCCAATGGTTCAGGTGGCTGAACGTCAGTTAAATGGGGTGAATCATGGTGATCATGGTGATAGTGATTGTGATTGGGACATAGCTATCTATTAAGATATGCTCACTCTGTGTATGCCTACCATCATTAGAAAAGGAGAGTGTTGTTACAAGTTTTTGAATATGCGTTCTCTATGCATGGTTCAGTCCTCACCATTGAATCAACATGTATTGTGAGCATAAATAGATAGAGGAAACTGTAAGCTAGGAAGCTAAAGATGCAAGCGAGCATATAGGAAATGACAATAGGCATTGAGGAAGCTAAAGGGCCAGCGAAGAGAGGAAACTAACAGACAGAGGCATGAGGAATGAATAACAGACAGAAAAGCAGAGAACAGTGAGCTATGAATTATGTTAAAACACTGTGCAAAATAAGCTAGAGGAGACAGAGGCGGTGTGAGGATATAATAGAATAGAAAGAGGGTTGAAGGGCCAACATGATAGCAGACAGTCGAAGGGGAGAAGGTGCCAGTAGAGAACATAAGATTGAACAAGAAGTTGTTCTTTATGCAGAGCTTAGTGCAGCTAATAGTAGTTTGACTAAAGTTGTGTGAAGACATTATCAGAGATCATGAAGGCTATTGGAGACTATGAGTGGGCAGTGTGCAGAGTTGTAAAGACTTCTTCATAAGAATACTGGCTGTCGTTGATGCTGTAGCTTGGAGACTACAGTGAAGCTATAATCAGACAGAACTCAGTAAAGAAGAGTTCTAAGAGCACAACACTATTATCAAATGAACCTTGACAATATTTGGTCAGAACCCTTGAGGCTGGTACCTCAGAAGTAAGTAGGATTGGAGTCCTTGGGGCTAGTTTCTTAGAAGAAAGAAGGATAGGAGTCCTTGGGGCTGGTGCCTCAGAAGTAAGAAGGATTGGAGTCCTCGGGGTTGATGCCTCAGAAGTAGGAAGGAGGAGTCCTTGGGGCTGGTGCGTTAGAAGTAAGTAGGATTGGAGTCCTTGGGGCTAGTGTCTCAGAAGAAAGAAGGATAGGAGTCCTTGGGGCTGTTGCCACAGAAGTAAGAAGGATTGGAGTCATTGGGGTTGATGCCTCAGAAGTAGGAAGGATAAGAGTCCCTTGAGCTGGTGCCTTAGAAGTAGGAAGGATTGGAGTCCTTTGGGCTAGTGTCTCAGGAAATGGAAGGATTGAAGTCCTTGGGAGTTGGTGCTCCTAATTCTTAGATTGGTGTCTTGGCAAAACAAAGTTGGTGCTTTAGAGGTTGGAACCTCACTAAAGTCCGAGTTGGAGCTTGGCGAATGATTGCAACCACTTATATATTGTATCTAATTTACTGCAAAGATTATATTAATAAAAGCATTTATTATTGTTGTTCATCTTGTGTTCTAAATATAAATTGTTTAACTAGGTAAAAAATAGTCGGAAAAAGAAATACTGATTCACCCCCCCAGTATTTCCAACAAAAAGCATCGTGATCAGAAGATAAACAAAGACCAAAGATAGTGTGGCAGTCGTGTCACCATTGGAGAAATTCCATGTCATTAGTCATTATTAGTATGAGTCATCAAAGATACTGAATTACCAAGTCTCATCATATGAGGATGTGGAATTCATGATGTAGTATTGTAATAATTTCAAAAGATAAAATTTAATGTGTGGAAGTCCAAGAGTGATATAAGGAATGTGGAAAGTCAATTAGTCATATATGGACAAAATGTCTTTAGGAGAAATCCAAAAATCATATATAGAAGTCAAAAAGGCATTGGAACTTCAAGAGTTGTTTAGAAGTCCAAAGGACACATTAGAAGTCCAAGAGTCGTGACGGTAATTCAAGAGCCATGGGGATATGAAAGGTCATTCCCCTTATTATAAAAGCAACTTCAGAACTCAAGCAAATTCCTTTTGGCAACTTTTACTTTAGAGAGCTAGTCTTGGCTTCTCTACTTGGCATAAGAAAGAAAAACTATTCTTTGGAGAAGCAATGAGTGAATTAATGTTCCAATATTGGAACTAATGTTCACCTTTGTAATTGGTGTACTTGGATATTTCACCTTATAATTGAAACTATATGAGCCGACATATTTTCATGCATGTATTGCAAATGTTTTAGGGCTATTCTTGGGATGTTTACAGTATATGTTGTGTTCACATGTACTAGAGAAATTGAACTATTTTGGTGGCTTCGTACTCATCTTATTGAATGTGTGTTGTATTTTTTTTTAATATAATTGTGTGAACTATTTGTCTAATGAATCTTTCCTTGCTCTCGTGTGCCTCTTCTAGGATAATACTATTACTTTCCTCTTAGAGACTCGCTTCTTGCCTCCCCTCATGAAGGTTTCCTTTTACATCCTACTATTGGTGCTTCACAATGTCAACTTACTTTCTTATTCAAGGTTTACATATATAATATCTTATGTTATCCGTTGAAACCAAACAAACCTTTGTGTTATGGTTGTGAGGTCGATACTCCAGATGGGGCTCCTACTCCAAATAGTGTGAGATCTACTTGAGACTTCACATTGGGGAGATCCCCTGAATGTTGGTGGTATTCAGCACTTCAACACATGGTCAACCATGGTCCAACGTCACATTGTGACAAAGATTCTCTCAATATGAAGACTAATCATGGTCAACAATGTTTGTTTTAGGGTTTATAATATTTATCTTAGGGTTTATATATCTTGAGTTTACAATGATAATTCCTTGAGTTTAATATTATTCCCTTGGGTTTTAGTATTAATCCTTAGGTTTTTAATATCAATCCCTTGTGTTTATTAATCTAAGACTTCATATTCATAGGGTACAATATTATTGATACGGTTTATAATATTAATCCAAGGGTTTAATATAAATCCCTTGGGTTTATAATTCATTGAGTTTATAATATAAATTCCTTGGGTTTATTAATTCCTTTGGCTTATAATATTAATAATATCTTATGTTTGTAGCATTAATCTGAAAGGTTCATAATATTAATCTCTTAAGTTCTCAATATTAATCCCTTGGGTTTTTAATATTAATCCTTTGGGTTTATTAATGCCTTGGGTTTATAATAACAATCCCTTGTATTTATAATATTAATTCTTTGTGTTTAATATTATTTTGTGGGGTTTATAATGCCTTGGATTAGA